>JAWPHD010016945.1:0-47175 GCA_037043455.1 Cyrtodaria siliqua | reverse complement strand
AATAGATTTGTTTGTTCAGGGCGTTTAACGTAATTTCAGCACATTTTAGGCTATGGATGATGAATTTTAAGTAGTGGAGGCAATTATATCCCGGGTATAACCAGTACTGTATACCTCCTGTCCTCAGTAAGAATTGGCACATTTTTATAGTCAGAATATGCTGATTCTTAACCTTAACGGAGAGTAGATAGAGACTTTGTGTCAAGTATTTTTTGTATCACATTACCGTCAAGTATTGACATTAAATCCCCTATGTAACCAAACCGTTAATAAAAACAACAGATTAGAAATGTACGCTTCGTTAAAAAAGGCACGTTGACTTTTTAACTCTTGTGTTTACATAAACATTCCTGTGCCTATAAATAAAAGCATTTGGATCTGCACACGTCCTGTGTTGTGCTTAGCCTCGGTGCAGCGTGTATAGGATACAGCATAATGAGTACACATATTGATTCGGCATAGTATGTACAATTTAATTTTATTCAGTTTATTTGATTGTGAAGTACTGTAAGTTGTAACGCTTCCGAGTGCTTCGTCAACTGTTTCAGTTTATGTGTTAATAAACATATTCTGCCTTTAAATCGACAGTTCAAGTTAGTTCATATGTGTTTGTATAAGGTAAAAACAATAAGCAGAGTGATGTTTAATCTCCAGTCAATGTATTGTAAATTCCATGTCAGAATCGAACTACCCTATTACACTTATACCTGTACAATATAAATGCATGTTTTAAGACACTAGCGGCGAAAAATGGGACAAGAGAGAGTGAACTTCAGAAATAACCTACTGTGCATTTCAGGCTGCCTGGACGTCGAATATGAATCGATATGTTTTTATTACTTGCTATATGTGTTCATACCTGATATGGTTAGATAGAGTCAAAATATACGCTCATATGTTTACAATCTTGCAATAGCCATCCGTTATGCTTCACAAAGCCTAAAGTCATGTTGACCCCCTTTGTTTACATGGTCAAAAATAAAACAAATGGTGGCGTTAATTTGAGAAATTTTCGTCTGCGCATATCTGTTTCTAGGGTTTGGATGTACCAAGTAAAAGGTTGGCTTTGCAGGGTGGTGTTGTTGTTTAATGTTCAGCACCTCCAGAAATCGATCATACTTTGCTTTTATTTCATAATGGAAACCATTATATCTAGCAAATAAAACGTAGGCAAATAGTATATTGCGTTTATATTTTGTTATTTACACCACTATTGGTCAACTGATTTGTCAAGTCACCCTACCCTAGACAAATGGAATGGTCCGCCGCAAAGCTTTGCGGATGGCTACGGAAAGATTAAAGTATAGTAGATAAAAAAAATCACGATTCATATTCGACGACTAGGCACCCTGAAATCCACAGTATATTGACATTCGAATATAATCCATTGTAACGCGATATATGATATTGATGTTTTATGTAACCTTTTCTCATGATACAGCTTTAATAAACAATTCCATACAAGTTGCTGACACTATCTATAGAATATGGATAGTACTTTCATTTATCAAAACAAGCTGTTTACCAGTAGAGCCTGATCAGCTGTCAATCCGAGATCAAAGTAAATCAGTTTCAGATTTGGATATTTCGGCATTAATACCGTATGTATACTCTTTATTAACCCCTGTGATGCCATGAGGTAGTCGGCATTTGATCCAGTAACAAGGACCGGAAGTGACGAAGAGATGTTCATTGGCATCTTATCTAAACTGAGGCTCTGTATGAGTGATGCCGAGTTCTTGAATACTAAATTGTCAAGCTTCTGTAGTTGTATCTCGAACTCGTTGTATATTTGTGTTTGGTCGTCTCTTAGTACCGGTATTTGCTTTAGACGAAGATCCTCTAAAATAACAAATAAATACAATTTGAAGAAAGCATTTTTTAATGTTGAAACATGATGAATCTAGTACGAAAATAATTCAGCACATTACACTTTTTATCGAAAAACTTCACCCTTAGGTAGTTTGACATTTCTATTTATCCTCATACGTTCGACCTGAAAACGAATAAAGTGTGCACTAAACATTTCATTAATGTTGTATTTGAGACCCAGTTGCGTTCAAGTACCCCAAATAAATGCAGAACGAACGCTGAACGAACGGAAAATGAACGCAGAATGAACGCAGAACGAACGCAGAATGAACGTTGTACGATCTATATTTTAAAAATGCATTTCGTTCGTTGCGTTCGTTTCGTTCGTTTTCAGCGTTCAGCGTTTTAAAAAACGAACGATGAATGCATTTTTTAAAACGCTAAACGCTGAAAACGAACGGAACGAACGATGAATGCATTTTTAAAAACGCTAAACGCTCAAAACGAACGGAACGAACGAAACGAACGCAACGAAACGAACGAAACGAACGCAAATGCATTTCGCTATTTTGGATAACTTTCAATATTATCCTTTTGAGTACATAATTGAAGTCTCGATTTAAACGAAGTGCGTTATGCAATAACTTAATTTAAAGATATACACGGTGTAAATGGTGTTTTTTAAGCACGATTACACACTTTCATTTTTACCGATTTAAAATAGGAAATGTATTTATTGTGTAGCACAAATTTTATATTATTTCATTATAAAACTGAAATAATGTTGTTAAAATCAGACATATTTTATATAGTGTCAAGTATGTACATTTTTTGATGAAAATAACATAAACCCGGAAGAAAACAGAATCATCAATGTGCACCACCAAATAATGTCAACCAAAGGATACATTCTTCAATATGATCACAAACATTAGCATGATTAGTCGCCGACTCGTGGTAAGAACCGCATGGGTGGATACCATGCGTAGTTTTACCGTCAGAAATGTTGCGATTGGTAAACGCTGAACGAACGAACGCAACTGCATTTTATCCGTTTGTGCATTTAAACGCACACATTATGTTGCGTTCGTTCCGTGCATTTAAATGTACGCATAGTTTCGTTGTAAACGCTGAATGCATTAAAAAAACGCAAATGATTTGCATTTTAAAAAATGCATTCATAAAAATGAAATGCAAACGGAATGCAAACGGAGCGCAAACGGAACGCAAACGAAACGCAAACGGAATGCGTTTTTGGGGTACTTGAACGCAACTGGGTATGTGATAATTATGCATGTAAGACTCAGTTGTATTCTTCTGGCATATTATTTATGGTCTCACACCTCTATTATCTCCCCCGAAAGCTCACGGACCTAGAGACAAATGGAAAACACAAAATAATTCTATTTTTTTCTCAATTTTAGGTAATTTTTAATTTGAAAAATAGTTTCTTCTTTGCTTTAGCACACATCTGCAGTGTAAAAGACAGATACTGAAAATCCCATGTTGATATGAGGTTTCATTCAAATTTCAGAAGTGTTTGACCTAAGCACCACATATTCAGCTTGATAGTGTATGAATTTTGTAGTTTCCATACGGCGAGAGCATGAGCAAGATAAAACAACCTGGCTAACTTATGTATTTCATTGTTTTAAATTACTGGTCTTGGCTATACTGAATATATTAAACCAACACACATGTCTGCTGCACAGCTTTGAAGCTCAGATGTTGGAAAAGGCTGTACAGTAACCTATGGGAAAAGTAATTGAGGTGTGAGACCTTATCCTTGTCTTCTGAGTGCAATACATGTTGTCAATATCATCATCATCATCACCACCACCACAACCATTAGCTGAAGCATTATTATCATCATAATATTCCTCATCCTCCTCATAGTATAATACTATTCATCGCATTCATCATCATCATCATCATCATCATCACATTCGTCATGATCATGATCATGATCATGATCATCTTCATCATCATCATCTCCTCCTCCTCATCATCATCATCATTCAACCGCATTTACAAAAGCAACTTCTGCCGTTCATTAAAGCAACATACACTGTACTTAAATCACAACATACACTGTACTTAAATCACAACATACACTGTACTTAAATCACAACATACACTGTACTTAAATCACAACATAGACTGTACTTAAATCACAACATACACTGTACTTAAATCAACTTCTTCTGTTCATTAAAGCAACATACTCTGTACTTAAATCAACTTCTGCCGTTCACTAAAGCAACATACTATGTACTTAAGCAACTTCTGATGTTCATTAAAGAAACATACACTGTACTTAAATCAACTTCTGCTGTTCATTAAAGCAACATACTCTGTACTTAAAGCAACTTCTGCCGTTCATTAAAGCAACACACTCTGTACTTAAATCAACTTCTGCCGTTCATTAAAGCAACATACTCTGTACTTAAAGCAACTTCTGCTGTTCATTAAAGCAACATACTCTGTACTTAAATCACAGGCATCTGTGTAGGCGTGTCGCGTGTCTTTTTTTAATATCATATTTACAAGCTTAAGGCGAATGTGGGGATTTAAGCAATCAAATGAAAGGCCGCTTCCTAGTCCAGTGGATTATGCGTCAAGATTTTTGGCCCGCATACGTTCGTCCCATCGTCTAATGGGAACGTCATCTCCTTCTGAGGTTTCTTTCCAATTTATAACCTTATATGATATGGTATTTCATTTAATTAACGCATGACACAATTCACTTCAGAGGCAACGATTACAAAGGCAGCACTATCATTTCCCAGAATAAAAGGATTATTACTTTCGGGACCCGAGCACCTAGTCCGTCTGTATTATGATTTACAGTCAGACGCTCTAACCACGGAGCTATGGGAACTACCTGAGCACGTGATATATGTAGTACTATTTATTAAAATAAAAACAATCATAAAAAACATAATTTCTTTTAGAAAATATCTGTTATTTATACCTAAAAATGAGCTATTATTTTCGAGAATCAGTCAGATATTTTAGGACTCGATGTCATTTACAGTACAGTACAGCAGAGATTTCAGATTTTCGGGTCATTACTTTTCGAAAACGACTGTGTTCAGAAAGTTGATATTGAAGATATATCATTATATTGGCCATAGCATAACTAAGAAAATGAATCCTAGTATATTGATTATTTTTGAAGTTATAATGAGTTAAATATAACTTTACCATTATACTTATGACATCGCCGTAAATCGTTTCTTCATACACTGTGATTATAATGCATTAAATAATCAAAGCACCGAAGGTACTGAGAGCATGGTGAACTATGATTTGTTCATCCATGTAATGGAAGGTTTCTTTGCAATCACGCATGACACGGATGGACTGAACATGTGTTAACTCTTCTTAATAATAATACATCATTGCATGTAATAATACATCAATGCATTGTTTAATGTATCTGGAAGTAAGGCGATTAAAACAAGATAACGTAAGGTATATACAGGAATAAGGAAGGGAACAAAAGGAATGATTGGTTATAATGAAAATTAATCTCCGAAACGCTTCATCATATCTGAACCATATCTTCACAGGTGTTAAAGTGTATCGACAAACATCACCTTTCATCACTTGTCAAAGTTTGAGTCATTAGAAATGAATATAGCGTTAAAAAGGTCAAGACAGCTAATGTTGCCAATTCAATGGGAGGTAATTTATAAACCCTTTGACCAACATAGATGAATTAAAATAGGAAACAACCTTGCATTTATATCGACATACTATGCAAGTATGATTAAAATCAAATGGACACGAGTGTAGTCTGAAAGACAGCCATATCCCCCGCCGCACAAAGATTTATAATATACACATTTAAACATGGAATGGCACTGTAAAGTGGCACATTCTCCCTGAAGTTTCCTTGTTCCAAAAAGTGTGACCTTCAACTAAAAGAACATATGTTTTACACACAACTTGTAGTAGAGACATACAGACTACACGTATACAAAACATAACTTATAAATATTTGTGCTCATTTGATTTTAATCTCACAACTCGGAGTATCCCTGGTCTCGGGGTACCGTTGTTATTTATTCTCACAACTCGGAATACCACTGGTCTCGGGTTACCGTTGTAGTTCATTCTCACAACTCAGAGTACCACTGTTCTCGGGATACCGTTGTGATTTAATCTCACAACTCGGAGTGAGCATGACGTTCATACACAACTATTTCGTTGTTATATGTTTCAACCATGTATGTGAACATGATGTGAAGGCCCGGGCCTTTTGGTCTAAAAGGTGGCTATGCTACTGAGAATTTCACGATTCATATCCCTAATTGTAATTTTTACGTGGATTTTCGACAAATCGTTTGTTGACAATAATCACCAAAGTCACGGTAAATTCCGTTTACTACCTTAGACTTAAACAAGAAAGTGTTTTGTTTCCTGTCACCCAACCGAATCGCCGTTTTTACCCCCGACACATCAACTTTTTACCCCTTCGTTTTTTTAGCTGCTTTGTTTTATTTTTAAACATATTTCAATCAGTTTTGCATGTAATTTGAAAATTGTAATAAAAGGTAACATATTTATGTTTAGATCTACTCTTGTTTGTGTACTGTATATCTCTCAATGCTACAGTCATACGATCGAGTCCCGCTTGATCCACGTTTGCACATTGACGAATGTTTGACAGCTACTCAATAACGCGCGGCAGGACTGTGGTTCTACGAGTTTGTTTCAAAACAGATGAGGTCTGCCTCTACCTCTACCAAATTCACGCATAGATAAAAGTCGTAAAAAGCTTTTAAAAAATCCTCCCACTCTCCACGTACACACACACACACACACACACACACACACGATTTGTTTTCCGACTTGTCTTAAAGGGAGTATATCAGGCTTTTTATGGGGGTCAAGGTGTCTGAATTAAAATTGACAAATATTCATATTTTTTATTCTACATGACCAAAACATAATGAGCCTACAAAATCTTTTATTTGCAAAGAAATTCATTCTACACAGTAATACGTGCTATCCTAGGTGACGCACCAGGGTTAATTTCAGCATATTACGTGCGATTCCACCCTAGCTATATGGTGTTCTGAAGTTGTAGACATTAACAAAATGATTCTAGCTTCACATTTTGATTGATAGTGTTTTATATCGTGAATTGGAACACAATTTTAAAACGTTTCTAGACAAATCCTAATGTTCCCCTTTTAAGACCATTGGGCATGAATTAAACAAACTTTTACATAAAAAATAAATATAATTAGAATAAAAAAATTGGGTACTGCTCAGATTCGAACCCATCCCGCTCGATTGATAGTTTTCTGGGACTGGTGTTCTCCCGACTGAGCTATCAATCCGTTACACATTTTGATGAACTATAACAGACCTATTCTAAAAACCGGAGTGTCCGAATAGACCCGAAGTCTAAAAATAGTCACTCGGGATCAAATGACGTCATATATACCAAGTCAGTTATAGTTGAAAGGCATTCGGTCTCGCCGACACGATTTACACCAGTATTCAGGAATATTTTACTACCGAATCAGTCATTTTGACTTCGCCGACACGATTGACACAAGTATTCAGGATTATTTTACTACCGAATCAGTCATTTTAACTTCATAGCAAGGGAAGTAAAAACTTAAGAATATTACACAGCGTACTACAAAGTAAGGTAAACATCTTATTCCGGAGAATGGGCAGCAACAACTTTTCACAAAGGATAGTAGCTTATGCGATAACCATTACTGACCAAACCTATTAAACATTATATGAAGACTATAAAGGCCATGTATATTTCTTAAATTTATAAATCAAAGAAAGATGGGAGATATGCGTTTGATGGTGTTGCAAGAGAAATAAATTATAAAATTAACTGGTTACAAATCTCAATACACTGTCCTAGGAGAACAATACAGCGTATGAATACATTTCACGCAAGATCACGTGATGATGATGATGAGTGATCTATTTATAGAACGCACAGCAATAGATGAAATAGTTTCATAAACAATATATAACTTAAACAATGTATCGAGGAAATTATTTGAAATTTCTGAATGATATTACCTTATTTGTATCCGCACTAGAAAAGAAGAAACACCTGTTAAAATATGGGTCTTCTTTTTCAGGCAATGCGTCGATTCATCAGTGAGGCTGTAGTAAGGATTCGTGAAAAAACACGGTTACTAAACCTTGGTGAACAAGTTCACCATGCTAAAAACTAACATATTGTATTTCCTCGACAAGTGGTCAACAACAATTATATATTCACTGATGCGTCCCAACACAACAAATATTCCCATATAGTCGATCATGTATCCTACATACATTAACACATTGGCATTGCGTGATGTGAACATCAGTTTTTTTCTAATTGAAACTAGGACAACATCTCAAAACCAATATCTCAGTATCTCATGTATCTCAGATTTATGTTTATTCAGCTGCCAAAGGAAGGCAGCTGACTCTTATATGGTTTTAGAATATGTCTATGGCTAACAGACTGTGAATCATGTAGCCCATAATAAGCATGCATTACAACTTCAATTCCTAAGGAACCCGTCTAAAAATCTTCAATGGTATAAACACATATTTTTCAATGTTCAAAGCTTGCCGTTTCATTTCCTCAAATGAAGTTTTCGTAGAGCAGTCTACTAAAGTGTTGAATGCGGCAATATTTCCGGGATCACGTCCGGGATATTTTACGGAGCATAATGAAACCGTAAGTGAAACTGAATGAAACCGCAAGTATTGGAATGGAATAAGTGCAAATCTGTATTTTAATGGAATAACACCCATTTATAATGCGGTATTCTCGTAAATACCGCCTTGTTATACACTAGTCGATGGATTTATTCGCTGCCTATATGGTTTGTAATGGTAAGGTAGCAATGAACAGTTTCTTTCATTTGTTCACTTTGATAACGCAATCTCATAATTACACATGGTAGCATTGAGACGATTATCTCTGTTGTAATGCTCATGCTAACGCGCACGCATCCCTTACATGTGAACACCTCTATTTCTGTGCTGATGTGTACTTCTAGCACGTCGTGCTCCAAAGTTGAATTGTTATCAGTATGTAAGGCAAATCAAGGTATTTGAACAGAGAGAAGCGAGGTCGCCCACCTTGATTCAAAATGTTTGGTAGGAACAACTGATGGTAAAAGTCGGGAAGAATGTGTCTGGTAAGTAAAAAACGGTCGTGGCGTGTTTTTCAATATTGTTTTAAAATCCGTGACTTGATATGTTATTATGTTAAACTTCGTTTCCAGTCCCTACCCAGCTATATGCTATTTCCTCTCGGCAGCTATTTTACGCTTGTGTAAAACTTTGCTTGTTCTAAATGATAATAGTAAGTTTGTGCGAGCGTGTAAAAATCTGAAAGAAAACAACTGTCCATCTGTTAAGTCCAATGATGGTATTAATAGTCATTATAAAGTGCATGCTAGTTTTTTTCTTCTTCGGTTTTGAGTACCTATAACTTTATTTTGAGATTATAGTCAAATATGCCTTCTTTGGGTTTTCTGGAGGATATCAATAGCACAATGCCAACATATCAAAAACTTGTCCCTGATTCAAATCCAGCTATAAAAACATATACATTTATCGAGCTCACATGCACAAAAGTAAGAAACAATTGAAACACTTTACCTATCAATGTATGTCTTATATTCTGACCTTTGGATGTTTGTTCAACTGAAATTACTTCATTTGTGCTCATCCATAGTCATCAGATATAACCATTTAATATATCGTGTCTTCAGCTTGTTTAAAGAGTTGTATCTTATTTAAATGATTTACTGTAAACCAAATATTGATGGTTTATATAATCAGAAATGGTATGACAAAACAGACAAAACAAAACAGATTTCAAATTATAAATGGAGAAATAATAATGTCCCAAATTGCATCGTCCAGCAATGAAATAGAAACGATCGAATGTTGGTCAGATGCATTGATCATTTTCAAAAGATGTTACCAATGGGAGTCTCATGTTCATGTTTTATATTTGAAATGTTATCAACCTTTTTGTATAGATTCCGGATCTAATAATGTTGACGATCTGCTTCATGAGTTTTTCATGGCTGATAAAACATACGAAGGATACTTTCCCATCTTGCAAAAACGTGTACTGTAAGAAATAATTATTTATTTGACATCTTATTTTGGCGCTTTTTAACGGACGTTGTCCGTGCGCTAATTCAAGATGTCCGCTAAAAAAATATTGATTTTCTTACCTAAAGTCATCTATTTTCTCCGATATCCTTCAACACAGCGACTGTGGATGATTATACTAAGTTTGCAGTTATTTATATTAGTATTTTATAATTCACCGAGGAGAGTACCGGTTCAATATAAACTGCAGTTAACAAACGAATATAATGTCTCACTTTAACAAAAGACCATAATGTCTCACTTAAATGGAGTCTATGGCCGAGCGCTAATTCATCATTGCGCTAATATGCCCGACATTATCGAAAATCGTCTACTGCGTTAAAGTTTGACTACGCTAAATAATCATTTCTTACATAAATACAGTATCATGTGTAGGAACCTAGGCATCCGTTTAAGTGGTGATAGGCGTATGTGCCCGGTAAAATGTATTACCTATTTTGGTTTAGAGATAGATGTCGTAAAAACGGAGTTTGAATACCTATGGACAAACGACAGAGAATGGGTTATGGATGAGGCTCTAGAACTGTATACAGATTTAATAGGGAATACAGATCTAGATTGTTGAACATATTACAACGGAGTGTGGCTCGTTTACAAATGGCCTACATATTGGTATCAAGAAATATGATGTCCCTATTATCATGGCCTTCCACATTTATACCATGGCACTAGTATAGATAGTCAATAGGACATCATCAAACAAGAGGTCAATGACACATATAAGGCCATTATACGCAAACGGCATTCCATGAACTTACGTTTTCTGTTCAAAAACTGGTGTTTATAGGACAATGTGATATTAAACCATAACGGTGTTCAAAGGACAATGGTATATTAAACTACGGTTATTGTATTATACATAACAATTGCATGAACATATGGCGGTATTTAATTTTGTTTCTATTGATGAGGCCCTCCCAAAACAGCTTTTGTATGAAACCAACATAATAAAACATGAAAGCAATTGTTTCATTAGTTGTGTTTTGATGTCTTGTTCTAAAAACAATGAATTAGCAACGAAGCTTTATATTTAATACAGCTTACTTATTAATTTGATCTTCTTTTTTTCTTCATAAAAGGAAAGTGTGAAGTATATATACTGCTATACCCTAAGCAAAGAGAAACACTTTTGCCTTTTCAAAGATCATTTAGCGTTGGGAAATAGGTCCTTAAATAAGAAAATAATTTTACAAGGGTTCATACTTAGGTATACAAGTGCATCCTGATATAAAACAACAGCAGTAAAACTAAGTTCAGCCAAATAGTTCAGGCCATGTCATTTGGAAAATAAACCCCGCCCAACTCACACCCACATAATTTCTGGTTATCGTATTCGACCTTGTGTTATTTATTTTATCAGTTGCTGGGCTGGGCTAAATTTCCAAATCCGGAATGGACAGATCTAGAGAAATTTTGGAAGGAAACAATTCATGAAAACATGCCTGCTGCAATGTAGTCGTTACAATAAATACTAGCTCGTCGTGATATTATTCTCTTTGGTGAGTTTTATGCAATCCAGTGTGGGTATTTAAGATGTATTATATTTAAATCCGGTGATTATGTATGCAGTGCATTACATGATGTATTCAGAAACCTCTCCGAAAAAGTGCGAATGGGTGTTGAGATGTATACCTGCCTACTCTGTTAAGGGTCTCGTCGTAGCTCTACGGTAGGTGCGCACCATAAGAGCTATGTTTCTCGCTGCTATGTTTGTGGTTGGCGACGTTTTTACAATATTGTTTATTTAGTGCATTCTCATTATTAGTAGTAGACGTGTCTATGGTGGTGGTGGTGGTGATGGTGATGGCGGCGGCGGGAAATTATGATGCTAATACAAATGATTAGGCCATTGATTCTTATAACAGTAATAATTAAATTGTTCCTGACATATAAAAAACACGTCCAATTCAAATATATTGCAACGGAATCAATTTGTTTTCAAACAATTAAGGTGCTATGCTATTAGATTATCAAAAAACAGTTGTCCTATTTAAAAAAAAGAATGTTTTGAAGTCCTTACGTTTCACCGCTATCGCGCATTTATTGAACTTCTGTAAAAGCCATTCAAAATTGAAATTTTAAAAGACTATCTCTGTTACTCAAGTAAGCATGCATATTACACACTAATATAAATGTATACAAATATTTACAGGTACAGAAAAGGATGTTACTTTTGACGTTAGAGAATTGAAACTATAATAGGTAAATGTGAATGTGAATGAACGGCAACATAATATGACTTTTATAATATATGTATGGAAGACGGATGCGGCCATTTTGACTTTCCGACTTTACGAATTTTTACCATATTTATAACCCTTTCCACAAGCCGGAAATTCGAAGGCGAAAGTCGCAAACACGAAAAGTTGAAGGCAAAAAGTCGCAAACCTGAAGGCGAAAAGTCGCAAAGTCGAGATTCTAGGCATTCACTTGCAAAGTCGCAAACCCGAACTTGTAAAATCTCGACTTTTCGTAGTAGTAGTAGTCCATAAGTTCTACTTGCAACTTTTCGTAATAGTACTGTATTATGCTGTTAAATATTTCTCTCAAAATGTATTCTGATATTATTACAACAGTTATGGAAATACCTTGTACGTTGTGCGTGCCGTTCTGTAGTATGTACATTATAGCCATGACTCATTGCTATGGCTATATATATCATGGCCCGTCTCATTGCTATAACTTCCATGGCTGTAAGTACTTTACGAATGGTGTGTTAGGGCCCGACGTCGTTCTGAAAATAATTTAAATAATAATAAAATGTTAAAATATCAAAAACACCCCCCACCAAAAATAAAAAATAAAAACAATCTACTACCAAATACTACTACTACTACTACTACTACCAGAACTACCACAACCAGAAATGTATCTAAGACTAATACAATCTGCATATGTTGTTATTATACCAAATATATTAAGATAAAAAGTGCAGTATGAAAGGAGCACTGTTTGTGCTACATTTAAAAACACTAGTTTTATTATGACAATTTTCTACTAGTCTATTGTAGTAGCCCAGGTTATAGTTCATTTTCATGGCGAGGGATGAACCCCTTGGTCAGCTCTTGTAATCACGAATTTAACTGTTTAGTGTTGGCCACGTATGGCATTGTTAGACAAGGTAATCATTGTTGACGTATGTCAATATTATGATTTGGATACCTTGTCTTCACATGCATCTGGTGGAATAACACTTGATTATTACGTTCTGTATTACAAATAACTTTAAATGAGTCTGTTTTCAAATCACTATTACGCTTCTTTAATTTACGATACATGAAAAGTTGTATATAGGTCCACGTTTATCAACTGTTCGCGTTAAACTATACTTTACAAATGCAAATAGCTTGCAAGTTTAATTTGAACGACTTTATCTTTTCGCGTATCATGTTTTCCGTTGCTCTACGTTGGACGCATGTTGAACGTGGTTATTTACTATATAAGCTCAACTTTTCTTACATTTTGGGCAGTCAGCTAATTCCGATCTGGAAAGCAACTCTGCCACGGTAAAGTAGTAATTACATTATAAAGCATGTTCATATAAATAAACTTGTCACTTAGCATTTTGGTAGTTGTCGTCTTTCATTTATATGTCCGACAGCTGGAAATAAGCGTAGAGACTGAAAGCACTCAGAGATTGCCACTATGCGAACCACGAGCAAATCTCTGAGTACGGGCGTATCCGTAGTAATAAGGGCGCCTACACTATACTGCGTGCTGATGGTTCTTGGTAGTTTCGTCGAAGAATGTCGTGGTAAACTGTCATTTGGTATCCCAAAGTTGTCCGCCTGCTGGTTTTATGTCGTTATTTCCATAATCTTACTTGACAGTGGGCATAGGGTCTTGATAATTTGGAACCGTTCCTCTGTTGGCATTAGCTTAAAAGGCATTAAAAGAGTGATAACATAACAATCTACTTTCACCTATAAATACAGACTCAGCAGAGCTTAACTCCTCCTTTAAAGTACTATCCCGCCAATAGCAGACAATTTTTACAATATATATACACCGTTGCTAACCCTACTGACGTCGAGGTATATATATATAACTTACATATTTTGAGAATCCAAACTCTATATACACAATATAAATGGTTTTAATCAACCAGGCCAAACCCCAAAACTGTAGCGTCGAATTAAGAGTTACCAACCATAATTCATTTTACGCATATTCATTCACGGATATTTTAAAACCCCGTAAATAAACCTATACTTTCAATCAGCACATATACCTCATTTAATGACCTGAACACCTGAATAGCGTTTTGATAATTTGATAAACGATTTGAAAGTGGAATTTTGCCTTTATAGGGCGGGGTTGTTTCTTAAATGAAAAAAACTGTTATATATGGGCGTACTTATATAATTCAATTTTCTTTTGTCCACCTTCTCAATCGTTTTTGCTGCTCATTTTTTCGCTTTCCCTCACTCCGTCTTCCGCCAGATCTGCTATTGTCCCTCTTACTGGATGGATATCTGTCGTGACATTTTTCTTTGAAACTTCGCTATATATTCTGTTTCTACGACGACTCTCGCTGTTCACCCGCAGTTCACCTGATGTTACTCCTTTTTCCTTTTGTAGTTGACTGTTGCTAGACATTGCTGAGACTTTTCTATTATTGTGAAGCAGTCACCTCATAGTACTCCATGGTACTCCAGTCAAGCCACTATGTCACTACTAGGGCTACTGGCCACTGTATACTTCTAATGCGCCAGACAAAGAACCAACGAATTTCTGTCTTCAGCGTTCCTTCTTTCAGTGAACGTCGGCCTATCATCGTTACAAGAGGGCAGTGACGTACTAACTACTCCTGAAGCAAATTTGAGGGCCGAGATTGCGAATTTATGCCGAATGTTGATGAAAGATGAGCCATGAATTAATGGAGAGACCAGCATCCGGAGGGGTTTGAACCCAGACCTTCCACTTGTGGGCCTAATGATCTTACCATTGGGCTATAGAGGTCCCACATACAAATATTAAATTAGCAAAACTGCATCCACGAATAAAATCACTCATAGTTAAGATAATGCACATATCAATTATAAATCATAGAGAATTCGAAAAAAAAACAACAAATATTAGAACATCAACATCATTGACATTATGGTACTGCCTTGGGACGGTCAGTGGCAAAACGGCCGATGGGTTTTTAAAAAAAATAGTATGATAATGGACCCTTGGAAACGGCCGAGCACGACACATACGAAACATTGCAGTCTCGATTTGATTGATACTGTTCATGAGAGGTAGTGAAATATGCTAGCTACCGCTTTAACACCGGATTCTAGAGTACCATATTGTCATCCCAATTAAACGGGACAGTTAAGATTACAGGAATCGTCCATGGGTATCCGGGAAAGATCGAAAATTAAAGCCCGAGTTACAATAGTTTTTATCGGAACCGAGGCCGATGTTCCGATTAAAACAAGTATACCTAATGATGTCATGCAGCTGTCATTGTCGATATCAGCGCGTGACTTTTATCTTCCCGTGTGTAAGCTCAAGCTTTTCATCACCAGTGCAAAACGCGGATATCCTTGACCGGTATGCAAGAAAAAGAATTCCTCACGAACATACATCCTGTAACAAACTACTCAGCATTAATAATACATATAAGTATATTAACACATATATGATCACCCTCACCTGCCTATATCCTCTAACAAAACTACGCAGCATTAATAATACATATAAGTATAATAACACAAATATGATCATCCTCACCTGCCTATATCGTCTAACAAAACTACGCAGCATTAATAATACATATAAGTATAATAACACAAATATGATCATCCTCACCTGCCTATATCCTCTAACAAAACTACGCAGCATTAATAATACATATAAGTATAATAACACAAATATGATCATCCTCACCTGCCTATATCCTCTAACAAAACTACGCAGCATTAATAATACATATAAGTATAATAACACAAATATGATCACCCTCATCTGCCTATATCCTCTAACAAAACTACGCAGCATTAATAATACATATAAGTATAATAACACAAATATGATCATCCTCACCTGCCTATATCCTCTAACAAACTAAGCAGCATTAATAATACATATAAGTATAATAACACAAATATGATCATCCTCACCTGCCTATATCCTCTAACAAACTACGCAGCATTAATACAACATATAAGTATAATTAACACAAATATGATCATCCACACCTGCTATATCCTCTAACAAACTACGCAGCATTAATACTACATATAAGTATAATAACACAAATATGATCATCCTCAACTGCTATATCCTCTAACAAACTACGCAGCATTAATAATACATCTAAGTATAATAACACAAATATGATCATCCTCACCTGCTATATCCTCTAACAAACTACGCAGCATTAATAATACATATAAGTATAATTAACACAAATATGATCATCCACACCTGCTATATCCTCTAACAAACTACGCAGCATTATTACTACATATAAGTATAATAACACAAATATGATCATCCTCAACTGCTATATCCTCTAACAAACTACGCAGCATTAATAATACATCTAACTATAATAACACAAATATGATCATCCTCACCTGCTATATCCTCTAACAAACTAAGCAGCATTATTAATACATATAAGTATAATAACACAAATATGATCATCCCCACCTGCCTATATCCTCTAACAAACTAAGCAGCATTAATAATACATAAAAGTATAATAACACAAAAATTATCATCCCCACCTGCCTATATCCTCTAACAAACTACGCAGCATTAATAATACATATAAGTATAATAACACCAGTATGATCATCCTCACCTGCTATATCCTCTAACAAACTAAGCAGCATTAATAATACATATAAGTATAACACAAAAATGATCATCCTCACTTGCCAATATCCTCTAACAAACTACGCAGCATTAATAATACATATAAGTATAATAACACAAAAATGATCATCCTCACCTGCTATATCCTCTAACAAACTAAGTAGCGTTAATAATACATATAAGTATAATAACACAAAAATGATAATCCTCACTTGCCAATATCCTCTAACAAACTACGCAGCATTAATAATACATATAAGTATAGTAACACATATATGGTCATCCTCACCTGCCTATATTCTCTCACAAAACTACGCAGCATTAATAATACATCTAAGTATAATAACACAAATATGATCATCCTCACCTGCTATATCCTCTTACAAACTACGCAGCATTAATAATACATCTAAGTATAATAACACAAATATGATCATCCTCACCTGCTATATCCTCTAACAAACTACGCAGCATTAATAATACATCTAAGTATAATAACACAAATATGATCATCCTCACCTTCTATATCCTCTAACAAACTACGCAGAATTTATAATACATATAAGTATAATAACACACATATGATCATCCTCACCTTCTATATCCTCTAACAAACTACGCAGCATTAATACTACATATATGTATAACAACACAAATATGATCATCCTCACCTTCTATATCCTCTAACAAACTACGCAGCATTAATAATACATCTAAGTATAATAACACAAATATGATCATCCTCACTTTCTATTTTCTCTAACAAACTACGCAGAATTAATAATACATATAAGTATAATAACACACATATGATCATCCTCACCTGCTATATCCTCTAACAAACTAAGCAGCATTAATAATACATATAAGTATAATAACACAAATATGATCATCCTCACATGCCTATATCCTCTAACATACTACGCAGCATCAATAATACATATAAGTATAATAACACAAATATGATCATCCCCACCTGCCTATATCCTCTAACAAACAAAGCAGCATTAATAATACATACAAGTATAATAACGCTAATATGATCATACTCACTTGCCTAGATCCTCTAACAAACCACGCAGCATTAATAATACATAAAAGTATAATAACACAAAAATTATCATCCCCACCTGCCTATATCCTCTAACAAACTACGCAGCATTAATAATACATATAAGTATAATAACACCAGTATGATCATCCTCACCTGCTATATCCTCTAACAAACTAAGCAGCATTAATAATACATATAAGTATAACACAAAAATGATCATCCTCACTTGCCAATATCCTCTAACAAACTACGCAGCATTAATAATACATATAAGTATAATAACACAAAAATGATCATCCTCACCTGCTATATCCTCTAACAAACTAAGTAGCGTTAATAATACATATAAGTATAATAACACAAAAATGATAATCCTCACTTGCCAATATCCTCTAACAAACTACGCAGCATTAATAATACATATAAGTATAGTAACACATATATGGTCATCCTCACCTGCCTATATTCTCTCACAAAACTACGCAGCATTAATAATACATCTAAGTATAATAACACAAATATGATCATCCTCACCTGCTATATCCTCTTACAAACTACGCAGCATTAATAATACATCTAAGTATAATAACACAAATATGATCATCCTCACCTGCTATATCCTCTAACAAACTACGCAGCATTAATAATACATCTAAGTATAATAACACAAATATGATCATCCTCACCTTCTATATCCTCTAACAAACTACGCAGAATTTATAATACATATAAGTATAATAACACACATATGATCATCCTCACCTTCTATATCCTCTAACAAACTACGCAGCATTAATACTACATATATGTATAACAACACAAATATGATCATCCTCACCTTCTATATCCTCTAACAAACTACGCAGCATTAATAATACATCTAAGTATAATAACACAAATATGATCATCCTCACTTTCTATTTTCTCTAACAAACTACGCAGAATTAATAATACATATAAGTATAATAACACACATATGATCATCCTCACCTGCTATATCCTCTAACAAACTAAGCAGCATTAATAATACATATAAGTATAATAACACAAATATGATCATCCTCACATGCCTATATCCTCTAACATACTACGCAGCATCAATAATACATATAAGTATAATAACACAAATATGATCATCCCCACCTGCCTATATCCTCTAACAAACAAAGCAGCATTAATAATACATACAAGTATAATAACGCTAATATGATCATACTCACTTGCCTAGATCCTCTAACAAACCACGCAGCATTAATAATACATATAAGTGTAATAACACAAATATGATCATCCTCATCTGCCTATATCCTCTAACAAACTACGCAGCATTAATAATCCATCTAAGTATAATAACACAAATATGATCATCCTCACCTGCCTATATCCTCTAACAAACTGCGCAGCATTAATAATATATCTAAGTATAATTACACAAATATGATCATCCTCACCTTCTATATCCTCTTACAAACTACACACCATTAATGATGCATATGAGTATAATAACACAAACATTATCATCCGCACCTGCCAATATCATCTAACAAACTACGCAGCATTAATAATACATCTTAGTATAATAACACAAATATGATCATCCTCATCTGCTATATCCTCTACCAAACTAAGCAGCGTTAATAATACATATAAGTATAATAACACAAATATGATCATCCTCATCTATATCCTATATAGAAGCAAAAAAGGCCGCTGAGGGTTTAAACCAGGTTCTAGGGTGTATCAAACCTCCTTTTTACCCTAATGTCATCCCATTAAACGGGACAGTGTAAATAAAGATATCCCCTCCAGGTTATAATCTCTAACAAACAAGGCAGCGTTAATAGGCAATATAAGTAAAACACATAAATAATGTATATATAATATAAAAAACAAAAGCCTAGAAAGGAACAAGGTAAGTACTCGATGACTTTGCAAAAGCCAGAGCAACAAAAGAAAAAACCGTTAAGGGTACGACAAGACAAGATTAAAGACAAACTTCAAATGCTACCGTCTTATAAGAATTGATAAAAAACCATCCCTGTATCATCGACGGGACAAATTAGCCCTTCAATATGCCATATAATTGCAATCTAATCCTTCAAACCCAACTTTCGATACCGTTTTTAATCCTAGTTATGAACCTCTTTTTGATAGAAAACCGAAGGCCATTCGACCATTTCGTCTTCGTATTAAATCAAAATTAACGGTCAAACATATCCTGTTGGAATGTGTAGACTTGGATTCTATGCGGAAAATTGTAAAGGTACTACAATGTTAATACTATGAAATAGTTGTTTGATACTATATATTTTAGTCTTGTTTTAGATTTTCTGAAAGAAATCAGACTTTATAAACCATTATAATATGTTCTTATGTATATTTACTTGTTTATACACCTGTTGACGGACATTATTTTGCCGAAGGTTGACGATTTCTGCTCTCACCCTCACTGGGATGCCATGTTTATTTTATTATACCGAACAATTTTATTCTCTAATCTTCTCAAAAACATCTGCTTGTTGTGGTGGCTGATTTCTGCCATTGCCGTCTTTTCGTTATTTCGCCCCCGAAAAGACGACAGAACGAAAAGATGACAGGACGAAATGACGACAAATGCAGCGCGAAATGACGACAGAATGAAAAGACGACATAACGACAGAACGAAAAGACGCCATTTTAAGGGTGAACAAACGACGGAACGCCACGCGAAAAGACAAAAAGACGACACTTCAGCGCGAAAAGACGCCATTTGATATTATTGTTTTTTTGTCTTTTCGCATGGCGTTCTGTCGTCTTTTCGCCCTTGAAATGGCGCCTTTTAGTTCTGTCGTTCTGTCGTCTTTTCGTTCTGTCGTCTTATTGCGCTGCATTTGTCGTCTTTTCGTTCTGTCGTCTTTTTGTTCTGTCATCTTTACGCTTTCCGGTTGACATGCACGTTTCGGTCATTGCGGCCATTTGACTGTGACTACTAAAAGTCGGGGACGATTTTGAATTGTTAGGGAAATGGGTAAAAAAAAGGCAGGATGTGTGCATACCTTATGTCCAATCAATAATAAACGGAGGGTCACTATTTCTTATAAATGTTTTTTATAAACGCAGAATGATTCATTTAATATGAATATTAAAACATAGCAATATAAAAATAATATTTTGACTTTGTAATTTAGAGCTGATACTTACGATTATGCCTGGACCAGTCGTACTAACTATCATGTTTGGAGTAAACTTTATATTCTTATTATTTAAATTAGTATGTAACAATGTAGGATGGTTTAGCGGACATAACTATTGATTTGTTTATGTAAAAATGTAATAAAATTACTTTGTAATTAATGATTTACTTTCCGGGGCCACCTAAAAATAGACACGACTTTGGCTCATATTCTTCGATCTATTGAAACAAATGGCAAGCAAATAATTGACATTTAAATTTAACACTAACTTTCCGGGACCGTTTGTTGAAACCATCATATCACAATGATTAAACCTTATATTTATCAATGTAGGATGGTATAGCAAACATAATTTAGAATGTGTTTCATATTATACGGAACTGTTAAACATGTACGTGACTGATAATTGTGCATGATTGTTCACTTGGAAGTCAATAAATACCTTACCCTAATATTTGATTTTTTCTTAATAAGTTATTTAAAATAGCTGTGTAACATATCAATTTGATGGCAATACGTTAATAGTTTAGAACTATATCTACACCATATGAAATATAATAGTCAAGAAAGGCGGTAACACATATACACGTTCTTAATATTTAATATGTTAGCTCGATTCTTTCAAAAAAAAGAGAGAAATTGTCTGAAATGTTTATGGATATATAAGTTTGTATCTCCAAAACTGATTTACATAATGGACTGTAACGTTATACATTTGTTATACAAGATCATGCAACCAGGTTACGATCATACACAACTATTAAATATAAACTCATTTAAGATCCTCTGTTCATATAATATATATATTGCAATTAAATATTGACTCTTTCAAAAGGAACTGATTAAGATAAAGCCAAACATATAATTCTCACTTCAATATTCATTATATAAGGTGTGAAAAACTAATTAATGAGTTGCAGAACCAATACAATTCATTACTTTTATTCGACATACCATAATTACACGTTTATTGCCTTACGCAAGATTAGTGTTCAGTACAATTATGATGACAATTCAATTCAAATTCTTTTATTGACCATTCTGCGTTTAAATAACGATTTAATAGAACTAGAAACCCTTCGTTTATTATTTATTGAACATACTGTATGCACACTCCCTGTCGGTTTTGCCCGATTCTCCGACAGTTTAAAATCGTCCCGACTTCTAGTAGTCAACCGGAAGGCGAGAATACGACAGAACGAAAAGACGACAGAACGAAAAGACGACGAAAAGATGACAGAACGACAGAACGACAGAACGAAATTACGACAGAACGACAGAACAAAAAGACGACAAATGCAGCGCGAAAAGACGATAGAAGGAAAAGACCACAGAACGGCAGAACGAATAGACGCCGTTTCAAGGGCGAAAAGACGACAGAACGCCACGCGAAAAGACGACAATATCAAATGGCATCTTTTCGCCCTGAAGTGTTGTCTTTTCGCGTGGCGTTCTGTCGTATTTTTGCCCTTGAAATGGCGTCTTTTCGTTCTGCGTCTTTTCGTTCTGCGTCTTTTCGTTCTGTCGTCTTTTCTTGCTGCATTTGTCGTCTTTTCGTCCTGTCGTCTTTTCGGGGGCGAAATAACGAAAAGACGACAAATGCCATAAATCAGCCACCATAGCTTGTAACAACATATCAGTTTTAAGATATACTCGCATAGACTTGGCCAGTTCCAGGGTTCAAATCCGCTTCCGAAATTGTCACGAATCTGCTCGCTATATGTGTTTATTGTCGTTTGGTAAACCAAGCGTCACACGACTGACATAACTTCAACTGTATTACCGATTTCCAATTGCGCAAAGCGTGTCGTAATTGGAAAACCCCAAACTTATTTGTATACTCCCCGTGACGTCACAATCGTGTGATAGTAAAAATTGTTTTCCGGTGAACAGTATGTAAATACCACATCCTCTTGAGGGTGACAGTGGATATTATCAACCCGATAATGTAATGTCGACCGAGGCGATAGCCGAGGTCGACATGCCGAGGTCAACATTATCATTACGATGGTTGATAATATCCAGGATGTGATATTTATTTTATTATACCGAACAAAATATACAAAATATACAAATGTCATTTTGAAAGAAACTATTTGTAGACCTGAGCTTTTTATTTATGTGTCGACGTGCCGTAAAACACCATTCATCATAGGGTCCACAATCTGTCCTGTCCTCGCACAATCAAAAAGGAAAGCATAGTGGCGAACTGTAAATGAGTCAAGGGCTAAACATGCAGTACGTTGCAAAATGATAAGGTCATAACCTCTTCTGATAAACTTTTGAACAAGTTTAATATAGATTGTATGAAAGTGATTTTGACCGAGGATCTTACGAAGTCTGTAAATCACATCAACATAGAAGTCTGGTTATGATAGTCCTTGTCGCAGAAGAGTTCTTAAGTAGATGTGAGATGAGTTTGTAGAGGTACCAGGGGAATCGGTAGAAGGACCTTATATAATACAGTGTTATATGTACATGTATATGTGAGGGGAACTTGTAGAGGAAGCAGGGGAATATATGTGCATATAGATGTGAGGGGAACTTGTAGAGGTACCAGGGGAATTTGCAGAAGGACCTTTATATAATACAGTGTTATATGTACATGTAGATGTGAGGGGAACTTGTAGAAGCACCAGGGGAATCTGTAGAAGGACATTTATGTAATACAGTGTTTATGTGTACATGTAGATGTGAGGGGTATTTCTAGAGGTACCACGTGAATCTGTAGAAGGACCTTTATAAAATAGTGTTATATGTACATGTAGATGTGAGGGGAACTTGTAGAGGTACCAGGGGAATCTGTAGAAGGACCTTTATATAATACAGTGTTATATGTACATGTATATGTGAGGGGAACTAGTAGAAGAAGCAGGGGAATAAATGTGCATATAGATGTGAGCAGAACTTGTAGAGATACCAGGGGAATATGTAGAAGGACCTTTATAATACTGTGTTATATGTACATGTATATGTGAGGGGAACTTGTAGAGGAAGCAGGGGAATAAATGTGCATATATATGTCAGGGGAACTTGTAGAGGTACCAGGGGAATCTGTAGAAGGACCTTTATAATACAGTGTTATATGTACATATAGATGTGAGGGGAACTTGTAGAGGTTCCAGGGGAATCTGTAGAAGGACCTTTATATAATAGTGTTATATGTACATGCAGATGTGAGGGGAACTTGTAGAGGTACCAGGGGAATCTGTAGAAGGACCTTTATATAATACAGTGTGTATATGTACATATATATGTGAGGGGAACTTGTAGAGGTACCAGGGGAATCTGTAGAAGGACCTTTATATAATACAGTGTGTATATGTACATGCAGATGTGAGGGGAACTTGTAGAGGTACCAGGGGAATCTGTAGAAGGACCTTTATATAATACAGTGTGTATATGTACATATAGATGTGAGGGGAACTTGAAGAGGCAGCGGTGGAATCTGTAAAAGAACATTTATAAAATACTTTATGTTTATTTACATATAGGTGTCGACACATATAACCAATAAGACGTCCTATATAGGATGCATATGTTACTACTTTATAAATAATCGCGTATGAGATTAAAAGCGGGATTACGCTACTGCAGTATTTGATGTACATTTATTAGATGTACCTGTACGTGTTGAGGGGAAACTTGTAGAGGTAGAAGGTCCTTTATATAATAATACAGTTTCATGCGAAGGGAACTTGTAGACGTACCAGGGGAATCTGTAGAAGGACCTATATATATATACTACAGTGTCATATGTACATATGGATGTAAGGGGAACTTGTAGAGGTACCAGCGGAATCTGTAGACGGTCCTTTATATAATACAGTGTTATATGTACATGTAGATGTGAGGGGAACTTTTAGAGGTACCAGGGGAATCTGTAGAAGGACCTTTATATAATACAGTGTTATATGTACATGTATATGTGAGGGGAACTAGTAGAGGAAGCAGGGGAATAAATGTGCATATAGATGTGAGCAGAACTTGTAGAGATACCAGGGGAATATGTAGAAGGACCTTTATAATACTGTGTTATATGTACATGTATATGTGAGGGGAACTTGTAGAGGAAGCAGGGGAATAAATGTGCATATATATGTCAGGGGAACTTGTAGAGGTACCAGGGGAATCTGTAGAAGGACCTTTATAATACAGTGTTATATGTACATATAGATGTGAGGGGAACTTGTAGAGGTTCCAGGGGAATCTGTAGAAGGACCTTTATATAATAGTGTTATATGTACATGCAGATGTGAGGGGAACTTGTAGAGGTACCAGGGGAATCTGTAGAAGGACCTTTATATAATACAGTGTGTATATGTACATATATATGTGAGGGGAACTTGTAAGGTACCAGGGGAAGCTGTAGAAGGACCTTTATATAATACAGTGTGTATATGTACATGCAGATGTGAGGGGAACTTGTAGAGGTACCAGGGGAATCTGTAGAAGGACCTTTATATAATACAGTGTGTATATGTACATATAGATGTGAGGAGAACTTGAAGAGGCAGCGGTGGAATCTGTAAAAGAACATTTATAAAATACTTTATGTTTATTTACATATAGGTGTCGACACATATAACCAATAAGACGTCCTATATAGGATGCATATGTTACTACTTTATAAATAATCGCGTATGAGATTAAAAGCGGGATTACGCTACTGCAGTATTTGATGTACATTTATTAGATGTACCTGTACGTGTTGAGGGGAAACTTGTAGAGGTAGAAGGTCCTTTATATAATAATACAGTTTCATGCGAAGGGAACTTGTAGACGTACCAGGGGAATCTGTAGAAGGACCTATATATATATACTACAGTGTCATATGTACATATGGATGTAAGGGGAACTTGTAGAGGTACCAGCGGAATCTGTAGACGGTCCTTTATATAATACAGTGTTATATGTACATATATATGTGAGGGGAAACTGACGAGGTACCAGGGGAATCTGTAGAACGATCTTTATATAATACTGACGTGTTATGTGTACATATAGATTTGAGGGAACTTGTAGAGGTACCAGGGAATAGAAGTACCTTTATAATTACAATATAGTGTTATATGTACATCCTACTTCCACTTTCATTTTCCAAATAATGCGACACCAAGACGTAATTAAAATAAGGATAAATACTTAGATATAGATCTGCCTAAACGTATCGTATGATAATACTGTTGACGAAAACGATAACGTCATACATTTATTTATTTAAATGAGCTGATGACGTAGGTCGTTCTAGCGATTCCCCTTTTCCGTCTACCTAGTTACCCTCTCTTTCAATTAGGCTATTTTATTAGACAAACTGATTGTAGGGTGAGGTAAATGAGACCAACGTAGAAGCTAGATGCTGTGTTTATGCGGTAACAGGGCCTAAATCGTATACATTCAGATTCAGATGCACTTAGATTGTTTTGCGTAGATGACGACTGGATTCGCCTCAGCCGCTCCGCCAAAGTAGCCGCTGAGGTGCATAAGACCCTCTGCATCTAAGCCGACTAGGGTCGCAGAAGCCAGACTGACACTTTAGAGAACACTAATAGTTCGACACGACACGATTAATGACAAACAACAACCATAACCGTCCTTTAATGATTTAGGTAGACGTCATCCTAGGGTATACCATCTGTCCGGTCATTGAACAACAAAGAGGAAGGCATAGAGACTAACTGTAAATTGGTCCAACACGTAAATTAGTACAAGCTCCAGAAAAACGAATAAGTTGAACAACATAGACGCCATATGAAGTTGTTCGGGGAACGTCACCGTTTAAGTGGGGATAATTAACAATATCAAAACTGGAATCATTTCTCTTGACTGTCATATATTTTGCTAATTATTTCTAAATTTTTTAAATATAGAGATGTAAATCGAGACAAAGCGACAATATCAGAACTGTTAGCTTTATCGAGTTGAAGTTCTTTAGGATAGATATGGTATTAACCATAGTAAACATAAAGGGTTGTTAATGTTCTTTATGTCATCCATATACCGAGAGGTGTCATTAAAGGTTTAATTAACATCTGCCTGAATATATGGTGAAATACTCAAAATGAAATCTCTTTCATAGCAATACAAAAACAAATCTGCGACAAGAGGTTCACCGTTCGTACCCAGAGGCATATCAATAGTTTGTCTATAAACTTTGTTCCATACCTGAGGAAAATACTGTATAATAGGAAAATGAGCGCTTCACAAACTTCTCCATACAGTGTAATTGTCCAAATGTCCGTTAGTGAAAAAAACGCTTTAATATTGTTACAGGCCAAAAATGACTTTACGTACTTATAGATGAAACTTGTCTATGTGATAAGTTATAAAGTAAAAGAGTCTTAGGTGCTTAAAGCTACACAATCCCGATAAAATAATACAATTTGAAGTTTTGTAAA
Organism: Cyrtodaria siliqua; assembly: GCA_037043455.1. Classification (NCBI taxonomy): domain Eukaryota; kingdom Metazoa; phylum Mollusca; class Bivalvia; order Adapedonta; family Hiatellidae; genus Cyrtodaria; species Cyrtodaria siliqua. Next base: position 19,744 of record JAWPHD010016945.1, on the reverse strand, counting down.
CATAGGAACGGCTATAGATGAAGTTCTTTGCTGGATGTGTTGTATACATTGTTTAGGCTGGTATATATCGAGGCATTTGCATAATAGGCGTGATAAACGTTTCGGTAACTTTGAAACTGTAACGGGTATATAAGCTTAAAACTTTATATGGCAATTTGCTCAGATATCCGATAATCTACAGATTGTTCAACTCGATGAGGATATTGAATGGTGTGCAATGTAAATATATACATGTTTGTAATGTTGAACGGAAAGGAACAAGTAAACTGCGTAAGGCATAACGTAAATACACTATGTAGAGAATTATAAACACTTACCCGCATATTCCACAAATATTCCATATATTGTATATACTTATTTCCTATAATATCATTGCAATAATCCAACGTCACACACATATTATACATGTATACATATACAGAGAGCGTGTATCGATAGCAAATAGTAGGTAACGTGAAATACATGCTCAAGTGTTGACACTGGACAGGGAGAAATTATTGTTTACAATGAGACACTTGAAGGGTATTGTTCAAATTAAGTTATAGATATGGATTTTTTTCTTTTGTAGGTAAAAGACCAGCAATATTATTTCTCGCAAATCGTAGTTTTCAGGATGTGGGAAAAGGGTGTACACATGAAGGTCGCCCATCCGTCTATCCTTCAGTTACACTTTTTAATTCCGGAGCGTCTAGGGAATAAAACAAGAGTCAATTCGTGAAAAACAGATCGTTCTTGCGTGCGTAAGCCGTGCTTGTGTGCTTGCTATTATGCATATGTTTGTTAATATCTAAATCTGATGAATCTGATGAATCTAAAAGGCATTTGAATACTGCTTCTTCATAAAAAAGAAAATTCATAAAAGAAATGTTTTTAAAATACTGAAGCCTGGACTAGAACCAGTCCGCAACGGAGAAAGCATACTAAGACAGCGCGTTAACTTACTGAGCTACGGAGGACGATTAATACTGTGTACTAAGAAAGTTACTTTACATAAATATTTTCAATCGCGAAGGACCCGTCCTAATATCACTATGGACATAACGGACCCTGGCTGCTCTGTAAAAAATGCGTGAGATTCTGGCAACGGACACAATCCGTATCATTGGCACCGGATCCTGGTTGATAGATTGTTTTCTAGATACCTTCAGATTAAAGAGAAAACGACGATCGGGACATTGGCTCCACCAACAAAAGCAATAAAAAACACAACATCTGTTGGTTGCATGGTGTTTTAAGTCATCTTCAGCACATTTTAGGTTAAATATGATGGTCGATTTTTTTCGTGGGGGAGGCAGACCACCCTCTATTTCATAAGTAGGACAAGTACTGCATGCCTCATGAAATCTTGGAACGAGCTGGATTCGTACCCACGACCGTAGCGGTGAACTTGAAACAGGCCTCATCACTCTGGACCACCGGTACTAAAATCATTCATGCGACAGCATGATGGAAAATAAAAAGGAACAGCCCAATATTGAATTATTATATCGGTTATGGATGTAGAATGTAGAGGGTGTGATCTTGTTATAGTGAGAGAATCTGGTGAGTTTGGCTAAATGCATCTATGTCGTACACGGTACAAGACTAAACAAACGCACTCCGATCCTACGTTTGTGTATATACGTTTGCACTTTGAGATACTTCTCTCTTCACGACCTGTCTTCCGTCGACAGTACCCTAAAATAAACCATGGGCCCGCAATAGACATAAACCAAACTTACTTCCCCGCAGCGCGCTGCATGACGGTTTTTGTCGCCGTATTACACGACAATGACCTCACACAGTTTTTAGATTTCAACAAAAAGGTCTACTCGAAATGCATTATCTTGGAACAAGCTACACATTGTCTGCAAAAATCAGAAAATTAAAAAAAAACACCAATAAATAAAAAACAAAAAACAACAACAACAAACAAACGAAAAACGAGTGGCGAGAGGATATAAGGATTCAGACTATATCCTCAACATGTCAGCGTCAAATAAGATGCAAAATAGTGGGAAATACTACCAAATATGAAACACAGCGTATCTGGGAATAAAACAAGTTCATGGAGTTTGCCCCGGGACCACACTAGCAACGCTCTAGCTAAGCCCCTAACAGGTAACAATTGTTTGATCATAAATGATATTTAAAAGCAAAATACATCAATGAATAAAAAATCTAATATTACAAGTAATACAAATGCAGCAATGTGAACAACTAATGACGAAGACTATATACATGAATGTTGGCATAATGTACGCAGACATTTTGTATAGAGAGGCAACCGGTGTTGTACGCAACAAATAAGAAAATGTTTTTTATTTAGATATTTTGTTTAAAATAACTCTTAATGTACATCTATTCACAAATTAATATAATTGCGTAAAGTAATACATTGAACACCTCCAATAGAAATGCTTAGCTTTCCGTTTATAATCTCCGAATACTTACGGAAAATGTCAATTACAAGTTTTAAATAGGCATTTACCAATGATGAACTTTGAACTTGCAAGTTTTCATTATTTTATACATATAGTTCTAGAGAAAGTTGTATTGAGAAGGTTGCCACTTTTGTTTGTTAAAGCACTAGCAGATATTGAGGGGAGCACCCTCATCGGAGTCATTCTATGATTTGAAAAGGTTATCACATAACATTTAACTGAATGTTGTTTAACTGTTTATCAGGACATTACAAAGAAAGGAAGGATACATACAAATCCGAGAAGCTTCCCTAATCTTAATAACGAATATATTTCCCTTTGATTAGAAAATTGTTCCAAGGATAGATTCCGAAACAGAGAACCGGTGTACATACAATCCGACGGACGAGACTAAGGGAACATGTTTTACTCAATAATACACAGAAGAATTTGACTTGCGCCGATAAGGCTTCATCCGGGTCAAATCCAACGTGCTAACAACTAGACAACGCTAGCCCCCTTGAAGAGTACGAGTTCCTCGCCGATGAAATGTGCAAAGCGTTAAAATATCTCAGAACATTTCTTTTTTTTCCATAAGCATGATATGTTGACTCCCTCAAAAACCACACCAATTGAAAATGTCGCAGATTTATCTTCCACCGCTGATATCAAACCGAGATATTTCGAACAGGGAAACATATTTAGTCAAAATGGTCGCCATGGTGACCCAAAGCTTACATAGAGTTATATAGGAAAAGGTTAAATATGAAAACTTCTCTGAAACCTTTGTAGGATTTTGTTGAAACTTTAGCACAATGGTTGGCGTCGATACTCATTTTCAGTCTATGGAAATTAATGCTTGGCTTGCGTGTACCGTGGGAGTCGTTGTACTCGATTGAGTTGTTTAAGAGATGTGTTAGCATTTACCTTGCTGCGCGTATTTAAGAGAAAACCAGCTGCATTGGTTTAAACATATTTTATTTCAAAGATAACGCATTGTACAAGTGTTACATACAATAGGTAAATGGATTGAAAACAAAATGCTTATAGAGATCCTCTCCATGGGGACAATGATTTACATTCATATCAATTGACATAGCGGATAACTTAAATATGTTTTTAGTGCAACAAAAAGTTATAGATGATTATATATAGACTATAGAAACGAAAAGGAAGAAGGCAGAAAACAACTTGACATTTTTGAATAATCTAATTAAAAAACATGCTAGAGAAAGAGAGAATAATTTGTGAGTTAAATGTATATAAGTAAAAATGATGGTTTGGAGAATTGGACACACTGGACATTACCCCTCATGTTGCGAGGATCGACACACATCGAGTTTGACAATGAATTCAGTCTCATTAAAATACTCCCTAAATGTAAATTAGAATATTTTGCTTGCTAAAACATACTGATGGACAGCTTCAAAGATAGATGCATTTATTTCGAAAGACAGCGTTGGTAATCCAAACAGTATATTGTTTAGCGATACTGTGCATAGCGGTGCAATTGAGTTTAACAGAGCAGCGCGTATATGGTGGTAAACAGGGCAAAATAAGAAGAAGTGTTGACTGTTTTCTATACTTCCACACGTGCATAATGGTGAGTCAACTATGTTTTTGAGAAACAGATGCTGGTTTAGAGAACAACATTTAGTACGTAGGCGAGCATGCTTTGTTCGCGTCTGTTTCCTAGATAGTAATATTTAGGAATTTGGACAACATCCTGATTTAAATGGTGCTTGAAAGAAACAACTGAAACTGCATGTTGTGTGTTCACAGGCAATTCATTCCATTCGCGAGTGACAGAGGGAATGAATGAGTTACCGTACAGATTGGTACGAAAAGCAAGTACCTGGAAGGCGTTGGCGTTTCCTAGGCTATAATTTGAGATCGTGCTAACTAGAGGAGGGACTAAGGCAGAGAGATAGGGTGGCGTTAAGTTATGGATCATTTTATAAAAATGCACGAGTTTGTGTTTAGATCTACGGGTCTGAAGTGATTCCCACACTACTTAATTATAAAGATCCATTAAGTTGTTCCGGTTACTATACGTGCCGCTTCATTTTGTATTCTGTCACGTTCAATTTTATCTAAATAGGTGCAGTTATCCCAGAGGACATCTGCATACTCTAAGAGAGGTCTTATAAACGAAAGGTACACACCTTCCAAAGAGTTCCTACTAAGACGATGTTTAAGTCTTCTCATTATGTTTATTCTAGACCAGGTTTTGTTGTTAGTATAATCTATATGCGAGTGCCAACTACAGTCGTTTGAAAGATAGACGCCCAGGTGTTTGTGGGTTTGAACTTCAGTAATATGTTGATTTAACATTATTAGAGGCTGTACTCGTAATTAATGTAAATTGGCAATTATTATTGTTACAAAATATTAATTTTCCTTACATATCTGAAGAATATTAAGACATTGTTTCGTTAACAAATTAATATTCTCTCTATTGATGATTATGATACTATACTAATTTAGTGGAGTAATTATGTGATATGATTACAATATATACGCACTTCTATGTAGATCGAAGCTTGGAGACATGTAATTCATCAAATTCATTCCGATTAATGCATAATAATTAATTTGCACATCTGTCGCACACCAGCAAGATAATGAAAGTATTACCACCATTTGAAAGATGGTTGAATGGATTATCCAGGTTCATTTGTTTAGTCGATCTGCTATTGTTCATAGTAAAAAGTATCTTTCACAAAAGAAAACCATTTAACTGTCGACGTATAGTTGATGAGGTCGGGGAAAACAATGTTTGTAAGACATTTGTTAACACCAAGGAAATATCGAATAACTTAATACATGCAATATCTGTGATAAGACACGTGCAATATATCGGAAATATTATAAACATATGACGCTAATGAACAATTTGCTTCATGTGTTAGCAGATTCAGTAAAATCAATAAATTCATTCGAAATAAATGATTGTAAGATGACCCAACAGTGGTCAGTACGATGTCGTCTACTTTAATCATAATGTGTAGACTTCAATCTTGCCTTGCCGTGCCCTTGTTGCTCTGACTTATGCCATGTCACTGAGTACGTACTTTTTGGCTTTCTAAGCTTTTTTGTATTCATATTTACACGATCATCGTTGATATTTGTGTTTTATTTATATCACCAATAAATGCTACTCAGAAAAAAAGGCTTTTAACATGTTGAATGCACCCTAAAATCAGGGGTAATTTCTATGACCGTTCCTATCTGGTACATATTCGTCCACCCTTTTATGTCTCAGGTATCGCATATTTTGATTCGATTTATCGTTGTTACTTTTGTTTATTTTGAATGCGTGTTTTTGGTTGGCCGAGTGCGTGTTTTTGGTTGGCCGAGTGCTGATTACTGTTTGAATGTGTATCTTTTTTACTATTTGTGTCATTTATCTAGAAGTACGCAGATGCAAAATAATATCAAGGACCGTAAATATCACAGACCGTAAACAACGGTTTCATAACATGGGATAAGGCGTCATCTATATAAGGCGAAACTAGTTCTGAATTTCTGACAGGGTGCTTTTATACCTGGTCAACAACTAATACTACCGTTTAGTACAGAGTCAACACGTTCTTATAGCAAACATACACAATAACGTATCATGTAAGAGAACTGTTTTTTAAGGTAGACAGGGAATATCACGACACATATCTGGTGAAGATAAAACTAATACTACCATCGACTGGAGAGTTAAACATGCATATCTTTAATGGAAATTATTATACTTAGCAGAAGTTGTTAACTATAACTTAATTATTACCAATAACGGAGGTTATTACCTTTAGTTGTTAACTGTAACGTGATTGTTATCTTTAACGGAGGTTGTTACCTTTAGATGATGTGGTTAGTTTTAAAGCTTTAAAGAAATCGTTACATTTAGCTGAGATTGTACCTCTAATTTTGAAATGGTTACCTTTAACTTTGAAATTGAATCGTTACCTTTCGCGGAGAGTGTTACCTTTAGTGGCGGTTGTTAATCTTAGAGAAAGTGTTACCTTTAACGGAGGTTGTTACTTATAACGTTGAAATTGTTAGCCTTAGCCGAACCGGTACATTTCATTTAACGTTGAAATTGGTGCCGTTAGCCGAGTTTGTTACATTTGACGTTGAAAATATCATTTGTAATTGACATGTTACCCTTTGTTGAGGTTATTACCATTAACGGAGCTTGTTACCCCATAGCGGTGGTTATTGCATTTAACGGTGGTTATTAAATTCAGCGGAATTGTTACATTTAATGCAGGTTGTTACATATAGCGGAATTGTAACCAATAAAGGAAATTGTTACTTTCAAAGGAAGTGTTGCCTTTAGTGAAGTTTTTTTTATCATGGTTGTACATGTGAAACTCATTCTTTGATGTTATATAGTTGTACATTTGACAGGTGCAGTTTTATAGCTTTATTTCATACACTAAATCAGTGTATAATGTGCTGCTGGAACTTCAAACTGTCTCCGACAGATTCAGTAATTGAAAACTGTCGTTCCTAATGGTATTGTTGCGTAGTGTTATGTTAGGATGTTCAGACGACTTAGTTGTTTAAGTATTCGAGGAGCAAAAACATTATTCAATTAGATTTATGACATTTCCTGTTATTGTTTTCCTTCTCCTAGCTACAACAATTGATATAATTGAAACTCAGTTTCTTGTCACAGTTTGATGTTTCATTGTCTAGACAAATACACATTACGCATGTTGTCTAGACAAATCCACATTTACACGTGTTGTCTAAACAAATACACATTACGCATGTTGTCTAGATCAATACACATTTACGCGTGTTGTCTAGACAAATACACATTACGCATGTTGTCTAGACAAATACACATTTACGCGTGTTGTCTAGACAAATACACATTTCGCATGTTGTCTAGACAAATACAAATTTACGCGTGTTGTCTAGACAAATACACATTTCGCATGTTGTCTAGATAAAAACACATTTACGCGTTCAACCATCGAGATAAGCCATAGCTTTTAGGATAAAAATAAAACCAAATCACAGGCTGGTCTCATCATCTGATACAAAATTGAATGACATCGTTTTCTCATGCAATTTTTTGGCTAAAAGTAATTTACGCGTGTTGTCTAGACAAATACACATTTACGCGTGTTGTCTAGACAAATACACATTACGCATGTTGTCTAGATAAATAAACATTACGCGCCGTTGTGGCGATCAAGGCTATAAACATACAAGATCTAAACTGAAATTGTAGCATGGTCACTGAAATTCCGTTTGTATTTGCACAAGTATAAATCGTTTAATTGAAAAAAACACCTTCTAGAATAAATGGTGTACTCTAACTATCAGTTATTGAAAGTTAGAGTATGGCAGACTGTATGCGCGACAGCTGCAATGGACATGCTACAAAACAAATAGAGTATGGCCTCATCTCGTTGGATTGTTTAAACACATCGATGGGCTCCGCCCATCTCGATGTCTAAATCAACAATCGAGATAAGCCATAGTTTTTAGGATAAAAATAAAACCAAATCACAGGCTGGTCTCATCATCTGATACAAAATTGAATGACATCGTTTTCTCATGCAATGTTGTGTCTAATAGTGATTTACAGTTACCTATACACATTATCAGTCATCATCTTCTCCATATCATTGTTTGATAGTACACAAGGGAAAATGATCATTGATGGAGGCAGCAGCTAAGCCAGAATGTTGTTTGTGGCCGTTAAAGAAGATTATCAATCAAGTAAAGTACTAGGACATGACGTACTAATGACTATTTCCCTGAACTAGTATGTGTTTGTACCGTAGTAAGATATATCTATATATAAGATGGTGTATTTCTCTGAACTAGTCTGGGTTTGTGCTGTAGTAAGATATATCTATATATAAGATGGTGTATTTCCCTGAACTAGTCTGGGTTTGTACTGTAGTAAGATAAATCTATATATAAGATGGTGTATTTCTCTGAACTAGTCTGGGTTTATACCGTTGTAAGATATATCTATATATAAGATGGTGTATTTCTCTGAACTAGTCTGGGTTTATACCGTTGTAAGATATATCTATATATAAGATGGTGTATTTCTCTGAACTAGTCTGGGTTTGTGCTGTAGTAAGATAAATCTATATATAAGATGGTGTATTTCCCTGAACTAGTCTGGGTTTGTACTGTAGTAAGATATATCTATATATAAGATGGTGTATTTCCCTGAACTAGTCTGGGTTTGTACCGTTGTAAGATATATCTATATATAAGGTGGTGTATTTCCCTGAACTAGTCTTGGTTTGTACTGTTGTAAGATATATCTATATATAAGATGGTGTATTTCTCTGAACTAGTCTGGGTTTGTACTGTAGTAAGATAAATCTATATATAAGATGGTGTATTTCCCTGAACTAGTCTGTGTTTGTACTGTAGTAAGATAAATCTATATATAAGATGGTGTATTTCTCTGAACTAGTCTGGGTTTGTACCGTTGTAAGATATATCTATATATAAGATGGTGTATTTCTCTGAACTAGTCTGGGTTTGTACTGTAGTAAGATATATCTATATATAAGATGGTGTATTTCCCTGAACTAGTCTGGGTTTGTACTGTAGTACATGTAAGATATATCTATACATTATAGGTTATTGCATTTGTATGGCTAAATATTACTTGGAACGAGTTGTTTTGGCAAAGGACGAGGAGCTTGCGAGCTCGTTGTTTTGGCGCAGAACGACTCGCAAGCTCGTCGTCCTTTGCCAAAACAACTCGTTGCAAGTAATATTTAGCCATACAAATTCAATAACCTATAATATAAGATGGTTTATTTCCCTGAACTAGTCTGGGTTTGTACTGTAGTAAGATATATCTATATATAAGGTGTTGTATTTCCCTGAACTAGTCTGGGTTTGTACTGTAGTAAGATATATCTATATATAAGATGGTGTATTTCCCTGAACTAGTCTGGGTTTGTACCGTTGTAAGATATATCTATATATAAGGTGGTGTATTTCCCTGAACTAGTCTGGGTTTGTACTGTTGTAAGATATATCTATATATAAGATGGTGTATTTCCCTGAACTAGTCTGTGTTTGTACCGCCAGAGGCGTAGCCAGGGTAAAATCTTAAGTACGCACCCGTAATGCCACTGGGGTAAGTGCGGGGTGGGGGGGGGGGAGAGGGGGAGGGGCTAGGGGGGACTACCCCTAGAAAATTCTAAAATAAAGACATCCTTTGGCAGCCTCTGGTGGGTTTTTGGTCACATTTCGGCGGCCTTCTAGGGTAAAATAATTTCTTTAAAAATGAAAAAAACATATGTCAGGAGTTAAGTTAGCCTTCGATTTTTATGCCATTTTTGGCCATAATTATTTTTTCACTTTTCAAATCGATGTTACGCACGTGCGTAAGTGCGTATCACTGGCTACGCCCCTGACCGCTGTAAGATATCTATATATAAGATGGTGTATTTCCCTGAACTAGTCTGGGTTTGTACCGTTGTAAGATATATCTGTATATAAGGTGGTGTATTTCCCTGAATTAGTCTGTGTTTGTATCGTTGTAAGATATATCTATATATAAGTTGATGTATTTTCCCTGAACTAGTCTGTGTTTGTACCGTAGTAAGTTATATCTATATATAAGATGGTGTATTTCTCTGAACTAGTCTGGGTTTGTACTGTAGTAAGATATATCTATATATAAGATGGTGTATTTCTCTGAACTAGTCTGGGTTTGTACTGTAGTAAGATATATCTATATATAAGATGGTGTATTTCTCCGAACTAGTCTGGGTTTGTACTGTAGTAAGATATATCTATATTATAAGATGGTGTATTTCCCTGAACTATTCTGGGTTTGTACCGTTTGTAAGATATATATATATATAAGATGGTGTATTTCCCTGAAATAGTCTGGGTTTGTACCGTTGTAAGATATATCTGTATATAAGATGTATTTCTCTGAACTAGTCTGGGTTTGTACTGTAGTAAGGATATATCTATATATAAGATGGTGTATTTCTCTGAACTAGTCTGGGTTTGTACTGTAGTAAGATATATCTATATATAAGATCGTGTTATTCCTCTGGATGGTGTGTAACTGTAACGTTTGTTAGGCAATATTAACTCGATGACGAACGCCAGATGGTAAAATATTGTTTTGCTGGGGAAAATTTCAACATATGGTTTGATAGTTTGAATAAACCGTTTCAAGGTTTAAACATATTTTATTTCACATACATATTACAACATAATATTTGTATATACTAGAGGAAAGCAGATTAGAACGAAAGTAAAATACTTATGATGTTCTTCTCCTAGTGTCGTTTAAAGTACAGTCGACTTGTACTGTTGTTACTAAAATATTGTGAAAATGGGTATACAATTGGGTATCGAATGTAAAAAATATGTTAAACGAATATTGTTTTACAAATGTCTAGACTTATTTTAGTGACGAAATGTAAGTGCTTTTAAGTATTATGTTATCTGTTTTCAATTTACATCAGTACTTAAGTATTCTTACAATCTTTCAAAGGGTTTCCAGTAAGTTGTTCTCGGCTCTGAGCAAAATTTCCAGTATATTTAAAAACTGTACCTAAAAACTTAAAATCATTTACTACCTCTATATTCTCTCCATTATAATTTCAAGATTCATTGTTTAATAAGCCATCCTTTTTGCTAAAAAACATAATCTTTGTTTTAACAGTATTCACCTCTATGTCCCATTTGTTACAGCAGTCATAAAGTAAATTAATATTTTTTTTGTAATTCTTCTAGTGATTTCCTCATGATAACCGTATCGTCCGCAAATAGTAGTAATATAAGTACAATATCATCAATTTCTAAACCATTATTAATATCATCTTGTATATATTGTTCTAGGTTCTCAATAAAAAGATATATGTCGACAATGATAACACACATAGATACTTGATTGATTGATTGAATTGGATTTTATAGTCGCACCAACAGCTAAGGTCATATGGCGACTTTCCAGCTTCCATTGGTGGAGGAAGACCCCAGGTGCCCCTCCAGGCAATTTTCGTGCACGGGCGGGCACCTGGGTAGAACCACGACGTTCCGCAAGCCAGACACATAAACATTTTTACAATAATTTCAAACATGTTATAGATGAATACAGTTGATTTTGATATGCCATTGTTACATAAGAATCAGGAAAATTGATATGAAAAAGGTATTATTATAATAAACGTAGAATGTTTAAACTCTAAGAATTAATGCATACACAGAATAAGAATAAAGTTAGCAAAATATATATTAAGTACAGCTTTAGCTGTAAGAAATACAATCTTGATTAATCAAACAATATTTAGATCTTTTGCATTTTCATCCACATGCATCAGTTAATTAATGTTAATATTGCTCATAACAAATGTACTTTTGTCTCTCATAACAAATGTACTTTTGTCTAAAATCAGTTGACTTCCTCTTTGACTGTGCGATGACCGAACAAATTGTGGACCCTATGATGACGTCTATCTAAATACTTATAGGACGGTAGCGTTTAACGTTTGTCTTTAATATTGTCTTGTCTTACCCTTGACGGTTTAGTCTGTTGTTGCTCTGGCTTTTGCCAAGTCATTGAGTACTTACTTTGTGTCTTTTTAGGCCTTTTTTATATTATTATACATGATCATATGTGTGTTGAACTTATATTGCCTATTAATGCTTCCTTGTTTGTTAGAGATATAACCTGCGGGGATATCTTTACTTAGACTGTCCCGTTTTATTGGGATGACAATAGGGTAAGAGTAAGGTTTGGTGCACCCTAGAACCTGGTTTAAACCCATAGCAGCTTTTTTTGCCACTGACCATTCCAAGGCACTAGATCTATTGTCAACTCTTTTGTGTTGTGATGTCTTAATTTGCCTTTTATTCCTCTTTAAAGCTGTTCCTTGTTTCTGGGTGTGTTTGTGGTTGACTGTCGTCCTTGAATGCTACGAAAATCGTAAGTTATTTATTGCGTATATTTGTATATGTATTAGTACTGTATATGTATTAGTACTGTCAGACGTAAATTGTTGCTTATGTCATAATCGGAAGACGCCTGTACTGTAATTTTGTAAATGTCGTAGACACACGGTCGGATATTTTCATATTCATAGACCGTCATCTGGAGAAATTTGGTAGAATTAAATTTTTGGCTAGTAACGTTTCGCATGTATTCGTCAAATTATTAGAATTAACACGCGATCTAATTAGGCGTGTGACACAGGTTGTCCGTCATATAGTGTCCGTCAGAGTGGTGTTTACTTTCGCCACTGCGTCTGCGACGAATATAGATTCAGATATTTTGACCATTTTCTGTTCAAAATCATAGATGTTAGTAAACATTTTGATGGCGTACGATCGTAATAATATCGTGTAGGCAATCTAGTATATTACTGGTGAAAAGTTGTGTAAGGGGCGTTACATTTTCATGGACATAAAAAATTGTCACATATTTTCGCGAATGTGATGCCACTGATGGTTTGTTTACACACGTGATATTTTGTTGGTCCAGAAATGACTTGACCATGGAGTGAATATGTATATTTTAGTGTATTTGGAACGATTATACTAAAAAAAGTAAGTTCCCAAAGGAAAATGTTGGCATTGTACACTGAGTCAAGATATAAATATGAAGGTGTTAGTTGTGTGTTGTGTGACTTGTTACTATTACACATGTAATCAGGTTTTAGGACCCAATCTAGTCACGCCTGAAAAAAGTACCAAACTTTCCTCAAGTGTGTGTTTTATATTTCTCCATATTTTTAAAAGGGTCCCAAAGGTTCGTGAATCCTTAAATGTATTTTTTTTGGGTCAAAATTTGTAAAAATAACACAAACTGCTGATTTCTGGAATAATTCCATAACAATATATTTTAAATGTTTATTCATTATTTTATTGACCCATTTAAGTGTAATGATTTATTATAATTATACTTTCCAGTGAAATAGTGGATTTATGATTATAATAAAACCTTATATTTTTCAAATGTGCAAATATAATATATTTTCACTCAAAATGACGCCATGCAACTGTTGACGTTGTTTTACGTTGTTGACGTTATTGACGTCATTGTTTTGGCGCATTATTTATTTTTTGCATACATTTCCAAGTTTTGAGTATATAATAAATAGAATATTTGTTGGTTTGGCGTGAAATTTCGAAGTTGGAAAACTCAAATATTTTCACTCGTGCTAAGGCATTCGTGAACATATAAGTTTTTTCACTTCTCGATGAAAATAAATCCTATATTCACGACAAACACACTAATATCCTCTATATATTCCTATGAAAAAATAAATACATAAAGGGATAAATATGGGTATTTTTGCAAAAGATATGGAAAAAAGGAGCTACAGCTGCTTAATTTCTGGAACAGTTCAATATTATTTTTTTTTATCATATCTCTTATTTTCTTTTACCATAATAGGTATAATGATATTTTACACATTTCATCTTATTTTTAAAAAGGTCCCAAAAGGTTCTGGAATCCCTAAGTGTATTGTTTGTTTGGGTCAAAATGTTGGAAAAACAACTAAAACTACTGATTTCTGGGATAATTCAATTAAATGCTATTCATGATTTTATTTAAGTGTAAATGATGAATAAAAGAATATACATGGGTATTTTGGCAAACAAATATCGCAAAAAGAGTAAAAAAAATACTAAAACTGCTAATTTCTGGAATAGTTCAATAAAAAAATATTTCTTATTTTCTTTTACCATACTAGATATAATACTTTCTTATACATTTCGATTTATTTTTTTAAAAGGTCCACAAAAGTTTGTGAATCCCTGAATGTATTTCTGTTGTGGTCAAAATGTTGGAAAAATAACTAAAACTGCTGATTTCTGGAATAATTCAATAAAATATATTTTAAATGCGTGTTCATTATTTTATTTACCCATTTAAGTGTATTGATATATGTCAATGAAATAATAAATAAATGAACGGATAAATATGGGTCTTTTGACAAAAAATGGTAAAAAGAGAATAAACTAATATACTAAAACTGCTGATTTCTGGAATAGTTCAATAAAAGTATTAATTTAGCTTATCACTTATTTTCGTTTGCCATATTAGGTATACTGATATGTTATACATTTCGTCTTGTTTTTAGAAGGGACCCCAAAGGTTCGTGAATCCCTTAATATATTTTTCAGGGTATAAAACAAATTACTAAAAATGTTGATTTCTGTAATAAACATATATTTTAAATGTTTATTTATTATTTTATTTATTATTATGAAATGTCAGAATATCCCTTCTTTCTATATCACACTCGGTGTAATGATACCTTTCATGTAATTAATTAAATAAATCAATTAAACAATCAATCAATAAAGGGATACATGTGGTTATCCATTATCCATAATTAAGAATACATTGATACCTTTAAGCATTTGGATAGCGGCCATTTCGAAATGTGATAATCATAGTAACATGTGGTGAGGTGGGGTGGGGTGGGGTGAGGGTTTGGGGAACATTTATTATATTACAGAATAGCTTAAAGCTAAGCCAAAAATAAAATAAAACACTTATGTGCAAATTTGGGCATTTTGCAAAAGAAAGAAAAAGAAAGAACTGAAACAGCTAAATTCTGCAATAATTCATAAAAACATATTTGTATTAGTTTCTGTTTTTATTTAAATTCTTTTATAAGAAGGGAACATTAGATATAAGCCATCTTAGGTGCGGTCTTGCGAGTAACATGACAGGTGTGGCCTGAACATGTATGGGTGACCTGCTCTGTCTATGTTCTGTACAACTATGTAGGTGTGTTCTTACGTGTAACATGACAGGTGTGGCCTGAATCTGTGTGAGAATGGGTAATTTGAAGCCCGCTACTCTAGGTTCTTTACAATATGTGTGTACTTACTTGTAATATTACAGTAATGGCTTGCATTTATATGAGTGAGCTACTTGAAGCCTTCTGATTATATATGTACAGTATGCGGGTATGATCTTACGTGTAATATTACAGGTATGGCCTGTACTTGTATGAGTGGGAGCGACTTGAAGCCTTATGACTCTATATGTTCATCTGTACAATATGTGGGTGTATATTTACGTGAATGGTATGACATTGATCATGTTGAGTGTGAGTATCTTAAAGCCTTCTGAAAACTATGTGACAGGTATGAATTGTATCTATATAATTGTTGGTGGCTTTAATCTCACTGTATCAATGTTCTGTACAATATGTAGTGTAATATGGTAGGTATGGCCTAAATCTGTATGAGTACGGGCTACTTGAAGAATTCTGAAGCTATGTTCTGTACAATACATGGGTGTATACTTACGTGTAAATTGACGTGTATGGCCTATATTTGTATGAGTATTGGTTACTTTAAGCATTTTGACACGTTGCTCCATACAATACTTGGGTGTAGGCTTAGATGTAACCCGACATGACTGGCATTTATTGTCTGTATATATATGTATAAGTTTGGGTAACTTTAGGCCCACTGTCTCAGTGTTGCGTCCAATATGGGTTTGAGATCTTACATTTAACATGACAGGAAAGGCCTGTATCTGTATGAGTGTGGGGCAACTTAAAGCCTTTTGTATCTACAAGTATGTTCTTTACAGTATGTGGGTATATACTTAAGTGTAATACGACTAGAATGACATGTATCTGTATGAGTGAAGGTTGAAACTCGCTTCCTCTCGGTTCTGTACAATATTGAGTATAACATAACATGTATGGTCTGTATCTGTTGGGAATAACTGTATGAGACTGTATGGGTGTGGGCAACTTGAAGCCAGCTGTCATATGTTCTGTAAATATGTGGGTGAATACTTACATCACAGATGTATCTGTAATCTGGAAGAATGACTTTTAAATGCTAAATAGGAGTCTTAACCTAAACGAAAAAAACAAAAAACATTTAATATATTTTAGAGGAGCTTAAATCTAAACCAAAAACAAAACAAAACATCTCCGTGTAAATGGTCGTTGGGTTAATCCATAATTAAGAATACATTGATACCTTTAAGCATTTGGATAGCGGCCATTTCGAAAGGTGATAAACATAGTAACATGTGGTGAGGTGGGGTGGGGTGGGGTGAGGGTCGGGGAACATTTATTATATTACAGAACAGCTTAAATCTATTAAAGCCAAAAATAAAATAAAACACGTATGTATAAATGTTTTTTTGGGGGATTGAAGCCATAATAAGGAATATTGTGCTATATTTAAGCATTTGGAGTGTGCTTAAAGAGTTAACATGGTGGGTTGGGATATTTAATATATTTTAGAGGAGCTCACATCTAAGCCAAAAACAAAATAAAACTTTTCTGTGTAAATCTTCTTTTGGGTGAAGCCATAATTAAGAACTTTTTGCTGTATTGAAGCATTTGGATGACGGCTATTTTGAAATGTGCTAAAAATAGTAACGGAATGACCTGTGACCTTGGGAACATTTTTCGATTTTCAAGTTCATCTACCAATTACTATGACAGAAAACTTGGTGCTTTTGTCACTCTGTCCTCATCCGACCATTTTTGGTCTCTAGCTAAACGGTTTCATAAATATTATTCGACAAATAAAATCGAGGTTCTGGAAACATATGCTATTGATACATTACTTGTTTATAGCATCAAATCAATTTAATTATACATTCTTTAATCATGGGCGGAGTAGCACTTCTGATTAATAACAAATCATGAATAGCTCACTCAAGTCAGTTTGTCCAGTGTTTTATCAAACCACTGCACGGTCTTACACTTTGTCTTATTTTTGTTTTACCATCAAGATTCAGGAGATGTGTTCAAAGTTCAAACCAATCGACAATGTAACACTTTAGGTTCAACATTGACATGGAGACCACAGCATTCTAAAGGTTATGTATACAACGACAAGAGGATAAATTCCAACTGCATGGGTCCAGAAAAGAAATATAATATTATCGGACAGGGAAAGCAGCTTTCAAGGACGACAGTCAACCACAAAACACAAAAACAAACATGCAAACAGACAAACGAGAAGGCAAAAGTGATAAAAAATGCAAACGACATCACAAACACAAAAGGGTTGACGATAGGGCTACCACCTTGGAACGTTCAGTGGCAACAAACGCCACTGGGGGTTTTAAAACCGGTTCTAGGGTGCACCGAACCTCACACTTACCCTACTGTCATCCCATTAAAACAGGACAGTGTAAATAAAGAAATCCCCGCCATGATCTAATCTCCAACCAACAAGGCAGCATCCATAGGCAAAATAAACAAAACACAAATATGCTCGTGTAAATATAATACAAAAAAACAAAAGCCTAGAAAGCCACAATGATGGTACTCAATGACTTGGCAGAAGCCAGAGCAACAAGAGAATAAACCATTAAGGGCAAGGCGAGGAATATCTTCAGGAATGCCTCCAAAACACGCAAATAACACTTGTTGGGGATTCAACTATGAGACAAATGGTCCTTCACATCGACAAGCGTGTTGAATGCGATTGGATAACAGAAGAATTTGGGATGAATAAACATCGCCCTGCCAGTTGTGTCGACAGCAACACGAATTACAGTTTACATTACCACATGCATGCGCTCCCTTTTAATACTGGAATGGAGCCTAGACAGTATTTCAGGCCTTTCAGTGTTATTTTGGATGACATACCCAATGATATAAACTCTATAGTCATACTTAATATTAATTCCCACTTTAATGGTTTTCATTTCCACGTGGCTTTCGATGTATTCAATGAAATGAAACAGGGATAGTACGTTTTTTTAAAACGGAATCAGAATGCTCATGTCGTGATCGAAGGACCAAATGCGTATTCTTTTTCTAATACTGTCAATACGCTTTGGATGACTGACACATACGCGGAAGTTTATATTGATTTTATAAATCATGTATTCAAAGATATGCACGACGAGGTTTATATACTTGAACGGATTAGATATTACCGTTTCAACTGAACAGAATTTTATTCACGCAGAAGACTATGTAATACATGAGCTAGTAGATCAAATATTTCATCGTGTGTGAATATTAAATATTACGATAAATGTTAAAGCTTACGGTAAATGTTAACAGTTACTAAACGTTATATTTTAGAAAATTTAAAAGCGTTTAGTGTAAAGAAATATAAAAAGATCGGACAGGGAAAGTAGCATTCAAGGAGGACAGTCAACCATAAAACACAGAAAAAAAACACGCAAACAGACAAACAAGAAGGCAAAAGTAATAAAAAATGCAAACGACATCACAAACACAAAAGGGTTGACAAAAGGGCTACCGCCTTGGAACGGTCAGTGGCAACAAAGGCCACTGGGGGGTTTTAAACCGGTTCTAGGGTGCACCAAACCTCACACTTACCCTACTGTCATCCCATTAAAACAGGACAGTGTAAATAAAGAATTCCCCGCCAAGATATAATCTCTAACCAACAAGGCAGCATCAATAGGCAATATAAGTAAAACACAAATATGCTCGTGTAAATATAATACAAAACCAACAATAGCCTAGAAAGCCACAATGAAGGTACTCAATGACTTGGCAGAAGCCAGAGCAACAAGAGAATAAAGCATTAAGGGCACGACAAAGAAAGATCATAGACAAACATCAAACGCCACCGTCCCAATGGGTTTTTAGGTATCTGTTAAA
Source organism: Cyrtodaria siliqua (assembly GCA_037043455.1). NCBI lineage: Eukaryota > Metazoa > Mollusca > Bivalvia > Adapedonta > Hiatellidae > Cyrtodaria > Cyrtodaria siliqua. The sequence continues at coordinate 741 of JAWPHD010016945.1, read as the reverse complement.
CGCTAAATGTTAAATGTCACCTCGATCTTTTAAAAAATCATTTCGCATAAATACTGAATATATTTTTGATAAAATATATCGCACAAACGCCTATTAAGCGAGTTCTTTCCTCTACCACTACTGAACAGCTTACTTCTGCACGATACGTGTGTTTTCAAACTGACAGATACTGCAAGATCCCGTACCCAGAAACGTTGTTTAAACCAGGGTTATTGTATAATTTAAATAGTCCAACACTGGCAGGGATGATTAACGACAACAAAGTAAAGTTTACTTTTTATTATAAAATAGCAACCTCATATAATAACAATATTTACAACATAATATAATATATATTTGGCAAAAGTGGGCTCGACATGCCCGGTCCATTTAGCAAGCTGGCGACCAAGGCTTAGGCGATCATGACCGAAGGCAGTGAGGCTTGCATTCACCGAGGCAGTCCAAAGGGACTGATGTAGTCCAATTGGACCGAGGCAGTCCTGGACTGAAGCAGTCCCATTGGACCGAGGCAGTACTGCTGGACCGAGGCAGTCCGGTTGGACCGAGGCAGTTTGAAAAAACTAAGATTTGAGACGCACGGTTGCGAGGCGGTCAGTCCCGGTTGGACCGAGGCAGTTTGAAAAAACTAAGATTTGAGGACGCACGGTTGCGAGTGCGGTCATGATCGAAGGGAAGGTACTAACGTACTGGGTTAGACCTGCTACGAGTAGAAGCTAGACGAGACAGAATTATGCAAAGAGG
>JAWPHD010016944.1:0-47175 GCA_037043455.1 Cyrtodaria siliqua | reverse complement strand
ACACTTTTGTACTTAATATCCAACGCTGGCCCGCCCGATTCCTGTTCTCTCCATTTTACCCTCAAATATGGTTTATTTATGGTAAAGTTTCATTTCTGTGTTGTTTATGAAATCCGTGTAAGGATACAAAGCTAATACCTTTGCCCAACTCAATCATTTACCACAACACAAAAAATGATGACACACATGACAGTCCAGAACTGTCCCGATCTTTATAGTCCACACTATAATGTTTATTTCATTCGTTACGCCCGTGCCGTCCAACAAATGTTTGTCCGGACTTTTAACTCCTGTGTAATTGTATCCACCTCTTCACCGAACGTTGTTACAAATTGTATATGGGCACAATGCCCCGGCCGGAGTTCGAAATGTCAGCCCAATCGCCCCAGTAATCCCAGAGTTTATGACCATTTGGATCTTTTAATATGTGAAGCCAATAACATGTTGCATGATTTTCAAGTGTCAAGAGATGTTAACACACTTCACGGCCACGGATCGCCCCACTGTAAAAAGAAGGTAAGAAAGATTTTTTCAGCGTTGTAAAATCACTTGGTTCAAATTTTCTTTAATAAAGATCTATTTACATTCTCCTTTGTTACAAATATTAATCGTAAAGGCAATCACCACATATCAAATCAAGACGTTGATATACCGTCTTTGTTTATTGAAATCAAAACGTGTATATCCAAGTATATCTTCGTGGATTTTTCAAAACGAAAACCATTGTTCCTATGAAGACATTTCTACTTACTTATTTGATTCTCAGGTGACAATCTACGCGTAAAAACAACAACATCTTGAACTTTTATAAGGTATTATAGCGTTTGTCCTAATTTACGATTTAATAGATGAGTTTTCCATAAAGATTTCCGATAAAAATGATAATCGATTCATGTAACAGCAACCGAAATAGAATTAAGTTTACATCTAAATGCAGAATGGTAACTTGTAATTGTTATATATATTTCTCAGACTATGAGATTCCAAGTCTGTCTTTACTGTGGGAAGATAGTTTAATAACAGAAGTTGGCACACAGCCAGCATGAATTACGGGCAATCGTAATAAAGAGGCCTCATAAATGTCTGCCATGTGGAAAGGTGTTCTTCTAGTGGCCTATCATCACAAAAGACACATGACAGTCCAATAAACACTATATAACAAGAAAAAAAAATATTTGTATAATATGCGGAAAAGGGTTATCTTGGGAATCCGAATCTGACACGCCATACTAGGAGAGAGAAAAACAAAACTGAGATTTAAATGTCAAAGTTTGAATTTTTCTGTTCGAGTCTCAACATGGGAACTTATTGGACAATGTAAAGCGACCATACGGGTGTAAAAAGACATAGGTGTGAAATTTGTGGGGAAATGTTTAGGTATAAAACTAATCTTCATAGATGTGCACACTGATACCACTAAGTTTAAGTAGTTTACTGTAATGAGGGCATTTCATTCTAGAGATAGATTAAATGACTTGTCACCTTTCCTGAGCCTGTAAAATGCAATATTTGCAAAAAAAGATGTTAAGTCTATAGACCTATTTAAAACATACATGAACTCCATGAAGTCACAAATGAATGCTGCATTAACGTAGCATTCTGACAGTATTTTCCATACACAGAAATGACAACATATATGTTATCACAGTTACATTTTAAATGGTTTTTGCTTTCAATGCTGTTTCATGATCTTAGGCCATATATGACATCTTCTCAAATCCGAATGGACCAATTTTGACAACAAAATCGTATGAGAAAACCCTTCAATATATTTTTAACCAGGATTCATCAAATAAATTGAAAATCAATTAATCAATAAGATAGATCCAGTTTACACATCCAGATCAACCGCTTTTATAAGAACGTGTTTAACATTTGAAGCAAATCTATGATAAATAAAATGATTTTACCATTTAAAACCGTGTTACCTTATAAGTGTCGTGGAGTGTAATGTAAAAAAGAATGGAATTGGATTGAATTGATTTATAGGTCGCCACCAACAGCTAAGGTCATATGGGCGGACTTTCAGGCTATCCATTTGGTGGAGGAAAGACCCCAGGTGCCCCTCCGGGCAATTTTCGTGCACGGGCAGGCACCTGGGTAATCCACCGACATTCCACAAGCCAGCTGGATAGCTTCCTCACATAAAGATATCCTAGGCCCCTGAGGGATCGAACCTACAGCGGTGAGGGGCAAGTGATTTGCAAGTCAGAGGCGTAGCACGGACGCCCCTAATGTAAAAAAGAAAGGTAAGAAAATTGTTTCAGCTTTGTAAATCAATCGTCAAATTTCTATAATAAAATCTATTTATATTCCTTTTACAACTTAATCGTAAAAGGTAATCACCAACATATCAAATCAAAGTTGAAATAATACCGTCTTTTTATTAAGATCAACGTGTATATCAGAGTATATCTTCGTGATTCTTTAAAGAACGAAACATTTGTCTTGTAGTTGTGGTTTCATTGTACAGCACATAAATGACATTTTTTGTTCTCAAAAACTTATGCTCAAATTATGTCACGTACTTTTCAATAATTCTGCTGGATTGTTTTTACTACATACATTGAGTGTGTCTTTATTTCTTGAGGTGTTAATGTTTAATAACCTCTAGGGACGACTTTTTGTATTCTGATAAAGTCATGATATAATTAATTATCACAGTTTTTTAGTATTCATGTTGTTGGAATTTTGATAATTAGACACAGCAGACGTATTATTTTATTGTTTGAATAAATTACGCCTACGAAGATGTAGCCGTTATGTTTGTGTAACGCTTATGTTTTTCCTATTTTTCGGGTTATTGAACGAATCAATGGTAGTTATTTTTTATAAAAAAAAACAAAAACACACATTCATATGTATTTTGTCCACAGAGATTACACAGTTTAGTATTTACTAAGTATTATATAAAATTCAACATCAGATGCGGAAACCTCAAGCTCATCTCGACCTTTTTATTTTAGCAGAATACAAATTTGACTGGAAATTGGGTGCAGTCACGTTACCTTTTTCAACATTTTTCACATTATTTCATGCAATGAATATGGTCTTAAATATGTCCCCGTGTGGTTGCGTAGAATACATACTCACTGCAAACACACCCTGTCACATGCAGAGGGGTTAGGGACCCCCCCCTCACCCCCCCCCCGCCCCCCCCCCCCCCCCCCCCCCCCCCAATTCATATTCATTCTTGTCATTTTTTGTTCATATGCTTCATTGTAAACCCCTGCATTGTTTCAGGTGCATCTCGCTCACATCACTAAGATAAGTGGCAGGAAAGAACAATAAAGTGGCTCCAGCGGAAAATTGACGTTCTACGATAGAATTTGCAGCAACTCTAGGCAGTTGAGGGTGAGAAGGTCTAGACCCATTTACATAGTTTTATCTCGATGTACATGGAAGATGAGCCTGGCATGTTCATGCCTTTTAGGCGCCCTATAACCTTTCATGTGTGGGTGCGCCTTAAACCCCCGATTCCAATTCCAATTGGCTTAAATATGTAAGTCCGTGCCCTCAAAAGCGGATTTTAAATATGTGGTGTCTTCTACCATTTTTGAATAGATAGATTGTGTGGCGTTAATCATCAGGGTGTCATTGCAAGTGAAAAACACAAACATGTATAATTAACGGGCAGAAAATCATATTGGTGATTTGGTTGTTGATCTCAATTATAAGTACATCTCTGATTACCATTGATCCCTCAGTAGTTTCTTTTTTCTTCATTTAACAATGCATCGAGTTATTGTCCGCTTAAACGAGTTGGTTTAATAAATAAATATATCTTATAAATATACATGTATATGACAATTTCAGAGTTGTATTGTTCGATCCTAGTATTTAGTATGCAGATCTGCTATTCAACATCCGTTTTCTTGGGTCAACAACATCATTGACTCATTTCGTCTGGCTTTTTCATATCTTAACTCATAACGTTCCTTCCTGTAAAGCGTTTATGACTAATGTGAGCGTTCGCAATGCAGATATTAACATTACCCAAACTGAATTGCGGTGTTGTTATTACAATACCTTCTTCTATTTATCAAATGGTAAATCCTGAGAGGCCTTGAACATCTTTTTATAGGCGACTTCGTTGGGGGTGAACCGTATTGTCCTTGGGTGACTTTCGTAAGCGGTGTTCGTTTTGCAAACTATTCCGTTCATAGGAGATGGCTTAAAGACAGGTGCCTTGAATCTGTATTCTTGAACCGATTGATGAATACTCTCTCGACAAGGAGATGCTGATTGTTGTCGGTTTTCGTATAGTATGGTATTGGTTATCAAAGTTACCAATGTTCGTAAGTTAATAGAAATCCCAACGCTGCCACCAGTGTTACAAATATTACGAAACAATACGTAATGTTAGAAATCCACCGCTGCCACAGTGTTTACGAAATTACGAAAAATTCGTAAAGTTAGAAATAATAGTTAAATATTATTTCAACACAAACAAATGTTCCTTGTAGATGATGTATAAGGACGTAGTAGAATATAAATAAGGCTTTCACAAAGGTTGATGACTTTTATTAAACGTTTCGAAGAGTATCAAACAATATTCCAAAATAATATGTCAGAGAAAATAATCCAAATATCAAAGTTCCTTTTAAGTAAGAATAATTGCTAAAATATCTTATAGTTACACTTTAAAGTCTCGCTCTCTCTAACTCTGCTCATTCTAAAGAAATGTACTTCAATAATTCTGACTGATAACGCTGACCAGAACCCGAACATGAAAATATTAGACCTTTATATACTCTAACATAAGCCAGCTAAGCCAACCAATGAACTAAATGAGCCGCTTTCAACAGCCAGCAAGTAGGTCGCACACCCCATCATGCCTAACACAAATGAGCACTGAGCTGCTGACATGGACAGCCAGCAAGTAGGTCGCACAGCATTAGCCAATACACTAAGCCAGCAAGTAGGTCGCACACCCATCATCCTAACACTTAAATTACATGAGCTTGCTGCATGGACAGCCAGAAAGTAGGTCGCACAGCATCAGCCAATACACCAAATGACATCAACTAGCCAGCAAGTAGGTCGCACACCCATCATCCTAACACTTAAATTACATGAGCTTGCTGCATGGACAGCCAGCAAGCAGGTCGCACAGCATCAGCCAATACACCAAATGACATCAGCTAGCCAGCAAGTAGGTCGCACACCCATCATCCTAACACTTAAATGACATGAGCTTGCTGCATGGACAGCCAGCAAGTAGGTCGCACTGCCCCAACATCATTCAGCTTAGGTAAACAAGCCAAAGCACCAGATGACATCAAACTTGCTGCCTGAACAGTCATTATCACTTAATGCTAATCTAGCAGGACAATCCAAATACTTACATTATCTACCTTCACAAAAATATATGCTTTACAGCCTCTACAAGGGATTAAATGAAGTCAGATAAGTATGTGGTTATATATGTGATCAAACTAAACTATGTAATTAAAGCATATACATTTATATTTAAAACATGTGAGGTAATATAAGATTATCTAAAATCGTAACACTATTATTAGCCTCTAATAAGTCGCGTATATTACACGTGAAGATGATTTTTCAATATATTACTTAACCAGGTCTTCCGATGTTTTTATTCTATGCAAGTTCAGACTTGATTTATTCCGCGGCATTGTCACCTGAAAATGAAATAATGAATTATGCTTCTGTTAGGTCTCACTACACAGTTAGCTCCCTTGAAAGCCACGGTAGGGTAACACTTGCGCCATAAAAAGTAGTAGTGTGTTGTTCGGTTTTAAATATTTTTAATAATTGCTGACAGATATATGTATTGCTGTTGCAGGTGAGATCTGAAATTGGATGTGCAGCTATTAGATGACACTGACACCAGAATATGACAGTTTTATGGGGGTTGAAGCAGTGTAGGAATTCTGGTACAAACTCTGGAGTAAAAGCCCAAAATAGTGCAAAGGATGCCACCACTCCATTTAAAAAAACTCAACCTGGTCAACGTACCATATTTTGTACATTTTTGTGTGGGCAAATGACTGTGTTTCTTAAATAAGTGACTTTTAGCTTGGAAAATTTAGGTTCGAAATGGCCCAGTAAACGTTATTCATATAGGCCAACATAGTAAAAGTGTACTGTGTTGTGAGACCTGTTAGTTCTTTTTAAAGTACACGATGAAACCAGTAGTTAAGATAAATATTGAGTATATAACTAGAAAGACTAATTTTATTAAGATTGTTTCGCAAACTGAAACTTTAGATGTAAACTGTATCATTTATACATTTTAGACTTGGATGTAAACAGTATCATGATCCGTTTTGTTGTAAACGCGATTCTTATTTTTTTATAAACATATCACCAAATACGTAGAAATTCCACTGATACACTACGTATGCATTAAAAATAAAGGGTCATATGCTAAAATTACTGCGTAAGTAAACACTGGTAAGCCATTTAAAGCAAAAATACAAAGGTTTCCACCAAAATGTAAACGGTACCCGGCTTTGAAATGAGATTGTATCGAAGTAAACTGACAAACGGCTGGGAGTTTACAGCTTATATAAGGTTTAATACAAACCTTCTAATCCATAGGGTACGGTGGGCATTGTCGATTTACCAAATGTTTCGTAAATCCTAATAAAAGTCCACTTACCAGCTTCTGAATCTGTATGTAAACGGATCTGTTCTGGCGCGTGCACGTGACGTAGGTTGTTACCCTTGGCTTTGTAAGTCGTCTTGTGCATTTTCTAAGTTGTTATGTGCATTTTCTAAGTTGTAATGTGCATTTCGTAAGTTGTTATGTGAAGTTGTTATGTGCATTTTCTAAGTTGTCATGTGTATTTTCTAAGTTGTTAGGTGCATTTCGTAAGTTGTTATGTGCATTTATTAAGTTATCATGTGCATTGTCTATGTTGTTATGTGCATTTTCTAAGTTGTCATTTGCTTTCGTAATTTATTATGTGCATTTCGTAAGTTGTCTTGTGCAAACTACAAGTCGTAGACTTTTTATCGCAATACATTTTGAAGGAAACACCGGTAGAAATGGCGGCTCCAGAAGCGGACTCGATGCTCTGCCTACTTTGAAAAACATGGGCTAGGTAAATCATACAATTATTTCTTAGAACAGAAAATTGATTTCAAAATGTGTAAGGGATTGCATGAAGTGGCGTTAATAAATCTTTGCCTGAAAACAATTGATCGGTTCACAGGTAGCAGTATCAGGAGGTAGGGTACAGGGTCCAGGGCCGAAAGACAAGGGGCGGGGGCCTGTAGACAAGGGGTGGGGGTCGGGAGAGAAAGGGCGGGAGGTTTTTAAAATAACAAGTTTGTAAAAAAAAATGATGACGAATTATCATAGTTTGAGAGTCGTTTTGGGAAATAATCTAAAATCAAATCAAAATCTTTAATTGAACATGAAATGATCTTAACATGAAGAATGTTGACCTATTTTCGACCATTACCTTGTCTGCCGTACACGTTCTGTCTCCGCGATCGATAGTTTTATCGATTACCTCCCTTGTTTATCAGTACTCTGAGGGAGAAGAGAGAAAATGGGACGGAGAAGAGAGATAGGGGTTAAAAAGAGGGTTAAAACAATTTTAACGTGTTATTTGTTAAAAACAACCATATTTTAATTTTCCTGAAAAAATGTCCCAGAGTACTTAAAATATGTTTGTTTTCAACAAATAACAGGTAAAATCCAGACTCAATGAAAACAAAACAAAACAAAGCCTCTATTGAACCTATACCTTTAGGACGTCCTATTGGTCAAATATGGAGGGACTGTAAACATTAGTACTACACACAAACACAAACAAATAACACTATATATTTTTTTCAGTTCCCAACATTGATACTGTCACTGTGACATAGGCGTAGGAACGTTTCAATAATTGGAAAAAAAATGACAAGCCAAAAAAGCTCAAAACGGTATGTTTCAAATATTGGGGAGGCAAAACCTTTTGAAAAAATAATTGAAAATATTTGACAAGAAAAAACACCCCAAAAAAACACCAAAAGTCATTCAGGCTCATTTCACCAAAACATACACGCATGACCAAGATTTATTAACTCCACCTCAGACAATCCCTTACACATTTTGAAATCAATTTTCTGTTCTAAGAATTTTGTTTAATACATCTAGCCCAATTTTTTAAAGTATGCTGAGCATAGCGTCTGCTCCTGCGGCCGCCATTTTTACTGGTGTTTAACATTTGCACACAACGACGCACATTACAACTTTAAACATGCACAAGACAACTTACTTAAAATGCACATCACAACAAAGAAGATGCACTTACAACTTACGAAATGCATATAACAAATTAGAAAATGATGGAGACAACTTAGAAAATGCACATGACAACATAGAAATAAATACCATACATATGAAATATTTAGAGCTATAATCTTTAAATGGCAGCTCCCATATTCCTTTTAGAACAGCCTTAAATTCTTCTTCTTTGTTTATCATCCGATGTTGATCATTCTTTCACCCTTTTTCCAAGTTAGAACTCTGAATAATATAGATTGTATAAGGTCAACGATTCGCTTCCCTTAAAACATATAATCAGTTAAGTTTACGCATGTATTTATATTAGCTGTTTAGACCTTGTATTATATATAGTGGATGACGAGGCAGACCCCGAATTCAAGTTCGGGCCTCATCACTGCCACTATAGGTTTCTTCGGTGACACCGCCGTCGGATGGGAACTTAAACTTGGCGGTCTATCATCTGCGCAAGATACTGGGACCATAAGCCGCTGGACATAGAATAATGACAGTAAAAGTAGAATGTCCGCCGCCATATGCATGCCAACTTCGGGATGGTTGAAATTATGTACTGTTAATTTTATGAATATTGAGTTTTGCTCCGGGGCTAGGGGGCCTGAACGGTATCAAGCATATTTCACTTCCGTTCATGAACAGTCTCAATCGAACCGAGACTGCAATATTTCGTATTTATCGTGCTCGGCCGTTTTAAAGATGGTAGCATGTTTTTTTCCCCTGACGCAATGGTTGTTCGGGAAACTATGTAGTTGGCAGTCCAGGAGCAATAAAAGTGCTTATTTTTCGAGTTGATTACATATTTTAGAAGTATTTGATTGATACCCTGATTATTATTGGAGTGTCATGAACACCACTGCCATTCAGGCCATCTAAGGTCATACAGTACGTCAAAGATCAACCAAGGGCAAACAAAGGATATGCTGTGACCCCTAAATAGTTTGAGTAATCATAATCCAAAGCTAACCAAACTTAGGATACAATTCTTCTGGGCAAACTTTCTCGGTCCAGTTCGATAACTAGTCAGATTGCTCCAGAAACACTAACCCAATAGCTTCTACCCCATAACTGGAAAAAATGGTGAAATTGATGATGATGTCCGCTCAATAACTTAAATAGTTTAATTGTAATTTTACCAAACTTGGATACAATGGCTTATGCCCAAATTATTCTGAACCAAACAGCTAACGTACCAGTAGACGATACCTTTAATATCTCAATAATAACAATCAATAAATCAAAACAAATTTCATTCTGAACGATACAAATATCTTGTGAATAATGACTGTAAATTAAAAAAATCATTCAGATCACCTGTCTCCAACGGTACCAGTCGGCCTATAATAAGTTCATACATTAAAGGTATTGTCTACTGGTGCGTTAGCTGTTTGGTTCAGTATATCTTGATCCATTTCTATAACCAGCCAGATCACAATAGTAACCATGGAGGTATTTTTCCCTGTTTTGTGAAAATCTTTAAAGTGGAAGATTTTCCACTCAAAAATTTAGTAATTTTGATTGAAATGTTACCAAACTTGATACAATGCTTATATCCAAAATATCTCGGTCATATGTGATGGTGAAAATTGTTTAAATTGACAGTCGGCTCCCTTACTTGAGTACTTCTAATTGACATTTAGCCAAACGTCGACACAATGCTCATGAACACATGTTAAAGCTTTCAAGTCGATGTGTTTTCTTAAATTCGATTCAATTCAATTCAAATTATTTTATTCCAAGGATTTTACATGTGTATTGAATTGGGTTTTAAGGCGCACCAACACATGAAAGGTTATATGGCGCCTAACAGGCATGAACATGCCAGGCTCATCATCCATGTACATCAAGATATAATATGGAGAATGGGACTAGAACCTTCTCACCCTGAACTGCAGAGTTGCTGCACATTCTATTGTAGACACTCCATTTACGCTGGAGCCACGTTTACATGTGTAAAAACAGCTGCAATGGATATAATATATAATGCAAGTTCAACTGTAAATGGTAATCGTTATGGCGAATAAAGGTGGTAGTACAGCGAGAGAAAATGATGATAGTGCAGAGCAGAACTGATAGTTTTCACAAAATAGTCTACAGTCAAATAAGAAAGTATGATGTAAGTTAAGAGAGATAGGTTGGTGTCATTGGGGAGACAACTGAGCATGCACAGTCACGTGTATATTAAATTATATAGCATGATTGTCTCCCTCCCTTTAACCATCTAGACTTAAACTATAATACAAATAAACTAAAAGTTTATATCGTTAGCGGACTTCGATTCATGTTATGTTATGTGTTTTATCAGCAGTATCATGTTTTCATAATTAATTAATTGTATGGCTGACTTATTGTATTTATGCCAGTCAATCCATCGGTCTTTTGTTTACCTATCGTCTGTTTGTCTCGCTTGTCATATACCACATACTTGATCGGAATTCAAGAAGAGAAGCTCACATCGATCTCCCCTTGGCTGACAATATACGACCACCGTACAAACTACGCAATTTAGGGACTTGTTTATTTGGCAGAAATAAAAGGATTGGAAGTGACAGCTTAGGATATTTTGTGGTTAAAAAGGCAATACTCACTTCAGACAGGTTCCACCTAACAAGGCAATACAATAAATACAATAAATCAACCGAATTTGCAAGCCATCAATGGCAACATAAGCATTCCAAGAACCTGTGTGCTAGTCTACATGGGCGACAAGATCATCAGCGAACAAACAAGAGAGCTGTCGGAGAACAGCGTAACTTTACATTCCATTGTTAAGAGAATAAGAAGTTATACATCTGCTATACCATCAGAATATGCATATATGCATTACATTTTAAATATTATATTTTGTTTTTATTAAATATTAATTTAAATATTTGATTGACAATAATCACTCTTCTCGTTCCTTTAAAACCCAATTCAGAATAGTGTTTGGCAGAATGAGAGGAAGAGGTATATATATATATATATATATATATATATCGGGGGAGCACGTAGTCTTCATTTTGTCCTTCCGTCTGTCTTTCTTGTCCGGAGCAAACACGTCGAAACTACTTGTGAGACTGCATTGAAACGCCACACAATGATAGAGAGCAATAAGGGGGAAGTGCAGAGCGCAAATTACGTAACTCTGTCTTCGTTCAAACTAGGGTTGTTGCCCTTGGTAGTATTATTCTTATACTTCCTGTCCGGAGCATTACTTCAAAACTAATTGCGGTACTGCAATGAAACTTCACACAAATGATAGAGGGTAATGAGAGGAGGTGCAGAGTGCACGAACATTAACTCTGTCCCTTTGTAATTTTATATTTATAATTCTTGTCCGGAGCATAACTTTAAACTATGAATGAGACTGCAGTGGAACTTTACACTATGACAGAGGGAAATGAGAGTAAGTGCAGAACGTAAGAACCATACCTCTATTTTAATTTAAATTAAACCTATAAATGGTACATCAATGCAACTTCACACAATAATAGAGGGCAATGAGGGGGGAGTGCAGAGCACAAGAACCATTAACTCTATCTTCATTCAAATTATAGTTATTCCCTTAGTAATGGTATACTTATGTCTTGTCTGGAGTATGACTCGAAAACTGCTAATTGGACTGCAATGAAACTTCACACAATGATAAAGGGCAAAGCGACGGTGTGCAGAGCATGAGAACCATAGCTCTAGCTTCATTTAAGTTATATTGCCCTTTGTAATACAAAGCACCCACTTCGGGAAGAATACATCAGTTCTACCGCTATTCCTATTTCCACTGTAGACACTTTCAACAGTAATACAAGTGAGTCATATAAAATAATCTGGTAAGTTCATCAGAAGGTTGTTTGAAGATTGTCCACTTTTAACTGGTACCCTCGAGCATGCTTACATTTAATTTATGTGAACACTATTTAAACAAACTTGGTAGAGGACCATAATCTTATGCTACATGTAATATATGCTACATGATATATATGAGAGGTATTTACAGTGTGGTTTCAGAGAAGATTGTTTGTCTGTGTCAAACATGTGACCCCTGGGCTGGGCCAAATTTTACTCCAGTCTATACGTTTTGAACAAACTTGGTAGAGGACCATAAGCCAATGATACATGCAAAATATTAAACCTCTGCCACATGTAGTTTAAGAAAAAAAATGATGTATAAAAAACTTTGACCCCGCGGGAAGGGGCCTTGTTTGACCACACGGCCACAATTTGAACGAATTTGTGAGAGGATCCTAGTCTTATGCTGCATGCTATATATGAGAGCTCTACACCATGTGCTTTCAGATGAAGACGTTTAAATTGTTCCCTGTATAGTCCATGTAAAACATGTGACCCTAGAGCGGGGCCAAATTGATACTAGCTTCACCATTCGGACACAATAATTCTTGTTTGTTTTAATGCGTGTTTTTGGTTAACTGTGTTCTGTGAAAACTAAATTTCCTGTTCTACTTGTATATCTACTTTTTATTGGTAAAGGACTACAAGTTTATGCTACATTTAATATATTAAACCTCTAGAACTATCACGGAAAGAGATGAATACCCCCACTTTTTTTATATAGCCGATAAGAATATGTTGGCCAGTTGGATCGTCACTCATTGAAATAAACAATGCATAGAGGATTTAAAGAGAAATCTTCACCATTAAGAAACAGAGAGGGAGTGAGCGACCGTGGTTTCTTAATGGTGAAGATTTCTTTATAGACTCTATCCGACTTAGTGTTTACCATAGTGTTTTTTTTGTGTTTTTTTTTTTACCGATAGTCTCTATATTATATGTCACGCTCTAACCTGCAAAGAGCGCTGTTTCAAATTCTTCATGAATAAATGTAACCTGTATTTGAAATTCTGAAACTTCTGATTAGTTTAAAAAGAATGCTAACACTAAATATTCTTTGAAATGTCCGGTGTAGGGATGATAGACGTTTCGTTCGGGCTGCAACATTATACAATATTAGAGTGGACATGTATAAGTCATGTCTAAGTCAAACAAAGGACCATACTTCTGTAATAAATTAGGCAATCACCAATGTTTGTTGTAGAGGGATTTAATGTAATCAATTGTTATGTGTATACGAAGTTTGGGGACAATCCATTGGAAACTGTTTGAGAAATGCAAGCGTTATGTGTATTAGGTGTCGGTCGGGACGCGACGTTCACTTTGTGAAGCGGGTGTACAACAATGTTCCTATATAACTGTTTTAAAGGGCCAGATTTGACCCCAGAATAACTATTTAACAGATAATGTATGGTGCTGAGGTCCATATGCAAGTTTATGGACTGGGCAGTCAGACCTAGAATGTTATATGGACCGAAGCGAAGCTGAGGTTCATATAACGTTCTAGGTCTGACTGCCCAGTCCATAAACTTCATATGGACCGAAGCACCATACATTATTTGTTATATTATACCGAATCTGACCAACAAATTAAATCAATACGTTTTATGATTTATTTTGACGTCGTTTTTTTCACACGTCCGTTAATATAGCTATCGGACCGGGCGCCCGGTCAATATGCAACTTTATGGACCGGATGACGTCACATTAAACAAAGAGTGGAATATGCAAATGAGGTGTAATATTTGAAAATACTTGGTAGAGGACCATATGATTTTGCTGCATGCAACACATGAGAGCTCTGCGCCTTTTAGTTTTAGAGAGAAAAAGTGTTTTCCTATAGTCTTATACATGCAATACATGTGACCCCTGGGACGGGGCCAAATGTGACCCAATGGTCACCATTCGAACAACCTTAGTAAAGGACCATACATGCAAAATATTAGACCTCTAACTCTTGTAGTTTCAGAGAAGATATATTAAAATATCCCTTCCCATACAACTCTTATGCAAAACTGTGACCCCCATGTCGGGGCCTGATTTTACCACCGGATTACCATTTTGAACAACCTTGGTCCAGGACCAAAAGCTAATTCTACATGCATTATATAAGAGCTCAGGGGCCTTTTGGAGAATACGCCCTTGGGGAGGGTGCGGGAGGGGGTGTCCCCCTCCTTCTGGTGGGGGTCCAGGGAATTTTTGAAATTTGAGTGCAATTTCGGAGGTTTGTGGCTTTATTTGAGCGAGATTCATTAAGTGTGTTTTTAAAAATAGTGCCTCACCCGCTACCCCACTTCAATTTGTATTGCTGATTTTAAAAAATAAGCACTTTTATTTTTTCACATTCGATTTTCTAGAGTACGCCCGGGCGTACAGGAGTATGCCTGGCTACGCCCCTGGAGCTCTATACCATGTTGTTTTAGGGAGTAAAAAGAAAGCTTTCTAATTTATTTCATTTCATCTTGGAAGCCTTATTAGTAGCTGTAGGCCAACTCAGTGTAAACTTTTAGCCCGGGAGTGGGACCAGATTTGACCCCAGGGTCATCATTTGAACAAACTTTGTAGAGGACTATTAGCTTATGCTTCATACAATATATGAGAGACATGTGCACATGTGCCTTGTGGATTCAGAGAAAGTATGGTTTTCCTAATGTTTTCCCTGTACACGTTTATGCAGTCACTACTGAAAAGGTGGATCCTTTGGAAGTAACAAACACAAACAAGAGAGAACATCAGCAGACTCGGTTTTATCCTGTCAAAACCACACAATCTCTATATAAATCTCGACACACTGGGACTTGATTTTAACAAACTGATAGTCTAATATGAGTTGGCGATCATTAATGAAAAACTGCCGAAATCTGTTCAGTGGTTCTTGAGAAGGTTTTTTAAGGTTGCAACCTTTTATGGTAACGGTGGCCATTTTCGATATCGCGCTGAATTTTACACATTGGAAAGCCACTGACCTCGGGATATTCCATGTGAAGTTTGGTCAAAATCGTCCAAGCGGTTGATAGCTGACTTATTGTTCGGGGCGCTTATTTCAGCAAAGGGTTTTCAACAATTACATGAGCAGTATTAGTAATACGAACATAAATTATATACCACTAGAACTGGAATGTTTAGTGGTAAATAAAAATATCATAGTTTTGAAAATCGGCTGAGAAATAAATATTTTACAGACAAAATGCTTTTTAGACGGGGCTTTTCCCATGTAAACCCCTTGTTGCTGGGACTGCAGAAAATTAAGAAAATCTAAATAATTTCAGTTAGCCTTAATATTTTTCCTATAAAACTTTCTTAATTGATATTAGTTTAACACATTAAAACCATTTTTTATTAAAAAATATAAAAACTAAAAAAAATAAAATTCTAATTGTTCACGCAGCGGAATTTTGCATTGAAAATGTCCTATCAAAAATAACTTTCACATAAAAATAACTTTCACATTTATTTCTAAACCGATTTTGAAAAGAAAGGTACTTTTATATTTTGTCTGAAAATTCCAAAAAAAATTTGGCTGAAACAAGCGCCCCAAACAATAGTCACTAATTATAGCCAATACATGTTTATCCAGTTGAGTTAGGGTCACATAGATATTGTTCATCAACAATGTATTCTTTCATCATTTTTTTATTTTATTTTATTTATGACACTAGTGGTTTAACATTAACATTGTTAAAAATATATATTAAAATATAATAAAATATAAACAATCAAACATGTAAAACATAAGCTGGTGTATCAAATCGTGATATTGCACATAGGTTTGTTGAACAATTTGTTCGAGTAATAATATCAGGTACAAACTTTCAAATTCTGGATAAGCCAATCGGGAGCATGACGTTTTGTTCTCTTTTAAAAACGTTGGAACGATATATCCAGTGAGGGCGCCCTATAAATACGCACCCTAAAATATGAACATTAAAACAAAGTATTCTGATTATGCACCTAAAAATGGTATTCTTGAGAATATTCTTAGACTTAAGCTCAAGTATGCACATTTTAATCACAAATATTTCTATAAGTTTACAGAACAAACTTTCATAACAAGATGCTATGTATACATATGATGAATACTAATAAATCTCAACTTCTTACGATTGTTTATCTTTGAAGGTCATGGAAGTAATTGTGAACGACTTTTCAGTACTTGCACTCAAGTCTAAGAATAATTTGAAGAATGGTTGGTGAATTACAGGCCAGGCCACACATAACGCAAACACCTGGATCTATGTTAGTCGGGAAGGGTGGACTCGAGTTATTTAATGTTTGGTATGCAACAGAAGCTTTTAGCTGATTCCGTATAAACCGAGTTGTTCAATGACACAACTGATGGCGATGAAGGTGTCTGCGTCCATGAGTTCCATTATTTTCTCAATGGTCAATATTACTGCATAATAATCACCCATCGTTTCGTGAGTAAGCCTTTTCCATATAATCACGGCCTCACCATTCAAAATTGCTTGAAAGTTATTCTCACACAGTCGATGAATATTCAGGCCACGGCTTGGGTGGATAAGTCCGCATCATATCATCTTCATCATCATCGCCCGTGGATGGCAAGAGTCGAGTATTTTCAGATATTTCAACAACATTCACTGTGGATTTTTTGGCTTTTCGCTTTCTGCAATGAGCATCCGCAAACCATGACGCACCTGCTAGGAGACTCTGAAAGGCAGTGAAATAGTGTTACCCTTCCATTTTAAAGGGGTTGATGCACTATGTTTTTAAAAGGGCGCTGAAAATACTTGAAAAAAAATGAATTAATTATCAAAATACCATGAAAAATAAAGGAGATATGACCTATTAATAATTTGCAAAGAACCATAAATGGAGGCAGCCATCTACCATATTGGCAAAATAGTGTTTAAAGCAAAGAAAGTCGCTGCAAACTGATTAAATATACAAATGTAAAATGTATACATTGTATGCTTATCTAGACGAAAATTATTGTGTATATAGTATATTAGTCTAATTAAAGCAGGGTCCCAATAATCAGTACATGAAAAATGCTTATTAATAAATGCAGACAATTCGCAAGTTTTTGCGTCTGTAGAAAAAACTTTTTCAAAAACTACGGCTCATGCTGTTAGACCATTCCAAAGTAAATGATATCAATTAAATAGAGAACACAAATTTATTATTATTATTAGTAGTAGTATTTGTAGTAGTAGTTGTAGTAGTAGTGGTACTGTTATTATTATTATTATTATTATTATTACTAGTAGTAGTAGTAGTAGAACTGTTATTATTATTATTACTATTATTATTATTACTAGTAGTAATAGTATAAATATAGGTCTTACAGTAAGTACACAGCCTGCAGCCACCCATGTGGCCAGCCATTCAAACCCAATCTCTTCATACAAAAATCCTGCCAGACTTGGACCAGCAAAATCACTGAAATATAAAACATACTTCTAATTAAGGCAGCGCGGTATTAACTAAAAATGGTATTCTTGAGAATATTCTTAGACTTAAGCTCAAGTATGCAAATTTTAATCACAAATATTTCTATAAGTTTACAGAACAGATAACTAAGTAGCGGTGTGCGAAAAGACATGACATTTATAGGAATACATTTTTCGGGCAACAACAATCACTACTATTAATACGGATAAAACAAATGATGATGATGATGATGATGATGATGATGACGATGACGATGACGGTCTCACGCCACAATTAATTTCCCCATAGTGTTACCGTACACGTCTCACACCACAATTAATTTTCCATAGGGTCCCATTGTAATGTTTTTGTTCGTGGCATAGAGATAAAAAAGATTTTGCAACATGTATTTATGCTTAAATTCTTCATTGATCCAATATCTGCATGCTATTAACTTTTAACGAATATTTACCAGATTGAACTTTTTTTAATTTTATGTTTGCGTGACACCTATCAAAATTTAGACAAAAATACAACCCCGTGGAGATTAGACCCATGATGTGTAAAATGAGGCAGAATTAGCTAGAAATTTTATATCAACATGCATTTTTCTGGGATCTCTTCCTAAAATGCTGTAGATTTAGAACCTGGTAAAGTTAAATCAATGTATCCTGTAAAATGTAGAAAAACGAACTTGTTTTTCTTGTATCTACCTCCTTCATCTGTAGGGCAGGAGTATTCAAGGGAGATAATAGTGTGTGAGTCCTACAGCCTTTTCCAACATATGAGCTTTAAACCTGGGCAACAGACATTGTTGTTGGTTTAATATCTTCAGCATAGCCAAGATCACTTATTTAAAACAATAAAAAACATAAGATAGCCAGTTTGGATATTTTTCTCGCTCATGTTTATGTGACCCCCATGGAAAATATAAAATTCATACACTGTCTAGCTGACTGAATATGTGGGGCTTTGGTCAAACACTTCTTAATATTAGATTAATATGTTCACCAAGTTTGGTGGAGTGATGAAAGGTAACGAAACGAAATTGAAATTATGCAGAAAGTGTAGACAGAAACTATCGGCCTGGGATAAGGCCTGGGCAGGGCCGGATGGGGTCGCATTGCGGCCTGTTAATAAATCTCCGTTTTTTTGTTTTTAAAGAATGGCATTTTCAATAATTAAGTGTGCCATTTATGGTTTATATCACATTGTTAATCTATTTTGTTCAAGCATTGTCATGTTTAAATTGTGATCTTTGAGTTTGTTTTGCTTATAGGAAAACGGGTGTATGAATACACTATATGTTGGCATCGCATTGTTTACGTTTTTCAATGGTGCATTCATGTGACATGTTATTTGTTAGAAGATACATGACCTCCATTTTTCTTTAGATTTGTTGGCAGCAAATTCGCCACTTGTCAAGAGAATGAAAGATATTATTCTCTTAAATGGCCTAGGGCAGGAGTATTCAAGGGAGATAATAGTGTGTGAGTCCTACAGCCTTTTCCAACATATGAGCTTTAAACCTGGGCAACAGACATTGTTGTTGGTTTAATATCTTCAGCATAGCCAAGATCACTTATTTAAAACAATAAAAAACATAAGATAGCCAGTTTGGATATTTTTCTCGCTCATGTTTATGTGACCCCCATGGAAAATATAAAATTCATACACTGTCTAGCTGACTGAATATGTGGGGCTTTGGTCAAACACTTCTTAATATTAGATTAATATGTTCACCAAGTTTGGTGGAGTGATGAAAGGTAACGAAACGAAATTGAAATTATGCAGAAAGTGTAGACAGAAACTACCGGCCTGGGATAAGGCCTGGGCAGGGCCGGATGGGGTCGCATTGCGGCCTGTTAATAAATCTCCATTTTGTTGTTTTTAAAGAATGGCATTTTCAATAATTAAGTGTGCCATTTATGGTTTATATCACATTGTTAATCTATTTTGTTCAAGCATTGTCATGTTTAAATTGTGATCTTTGAGTTTGTTTTGCTTATAGGAAAACGGGTGTATGAATACACTATATGTTGGCATCGCATTGTTTACGTTTTTCAATGGTGCATTCATGTGACATGTTATTTGTTAGAAGATACATGACCTCCATTTTTCTTTAGATTTGTTGGCAGCAAATTCGCCACTTGTTAAGAGAATGAAAGATATTATTCTCTTAAATGGCCTAGATATGAATGACAACATTTCTGACAAGGTAAACAAATAGCAAAAGTCAATGGACGATTTGTGTTTTGGCCATTTATCAAGAAAATAATCGGGTTTCTTCTCTAAAATGGCCTAGATATGAATGATAACATTGCGTTTTTTTCTTTTCTGACAGGGTAAACAAATGGCAAAAAAAAAATAGGCGCGTTACACCTACACGTATATGTATGTATAAGTGACATTATGTGATACTTTTCTCATTCTTATTTTTCCTTTTGGAGTGAATATTTGTCTCCAAGAAAATACTTCACGCTCTTTTAAAACCGTGTATGACGTTTTGTGTTTAGGCCATTTATCAAGAAAATGAACGGGTTTCTTCTCTAAAATGGCATAGATATGAATGATAACATTGCGGTTTTTTTTCTTTTCTGACAGGGTAAACACATGGCAAAAAATAAATAGGCGCGTTACACCTACACGTATATGTATAAGTGACATTATGTGATACTTTTCTCATTCTTATTTTTCCTTTTGGAGTGAATATTTGTCTCCGATGAAAATACTCCATGCTCAAAACCGGATATGACGTTTTGTGTATACAATTTATCGTCTCGTAAAGTCGTAATTTGAAGTTTCAATTTTTTTTAATTCTTCAAATGATGACATGGACAGACATTTTTCACTAAAACTTGACTTGTTTGCTGTAAAAAATCAGATATTTGTATCTGGAGTCAAAATTCAGCAACATTATTTGGAAAAAGACTGGTTTCTTAAGGATGAAATCACAAATTCCTGCAACTTTCCACCTACAATGAAATTTCTGAGAAAATGTTAGGAAGAACTGTATGCAATAATTGCTGTCCAGTCATCCACCTCCACCTCCCCATCCCCCACCCCATTCTTTTAAGCACAAAGCTAGTACTAGTCTTGCATTTAGGAACATTTAGGACGTTCATATATTCATGTAGTGATACTAAATTAAGGTATGATGCTCAAATAGTAAATTATTGTCTTAAATATTGGATTCTGGCAGGAAAATTAACACATTTTGCATTCAAAGAGCACTTTTGATTAATTGCACAATGAAAGTACTATATACACTCAAGAGATATGAAAACGCAACACGGGAATTTCCGCTATATATTGTATGTACAATATGCTGCTTTTCATCAAATGGTACATGACTACGCAAGACCTTTCCTTTTGGAAAAAATACTAAAACAACAAATTATACAGCAAATAGTATTCGTTCAAAGTTTCATTATTGACAGAGTACGCGTTTGGCGCAATCATGTGAGCAAACTTAGGATGCAACATTTTGCAAACTATTTACGTTAAATACAGTACTGGACTAGCTCAGTTTTTCAAAGAGGAACTTCAACATTTATGAAGTTCTTGTTACAAGGTGTTGTGTTATTAAAACGTCTACAACATCACAGTTGTGTCCTTTCTCTAATTAATTGCAACTTTTTTTTTACAAAACATCTTGGGGTTTCTTTGGAATATTATGTGCAATTAAGTGTGCAGTATATACAATATATAGCGGAAATTACCGTGTTGCGTTTTCATATCTCTTGAGTGTACAGCTTTATTTATCCAAACAAGAGCCAAAACATTTTTTCTTTCGTTTTTTACAGGCTTTCATTAATATTAAGACCTTGGCTAAGTTTGGTGAAGATCGGATAAAAAGGACGGCATCCGAGTGATGACACAATAATATGGCATTTTTAATTCAAACAAGAACCATAACTCTGTTGTGTAATATCCGAATATGCTGGTTTTCATCTTGTGTGGAGGTTCATGGATGCCATTACTCATCATTGAAAATTTCAACTGCAAAATTAAAATGACCATGACAAAGTGTTGCAAAGATCAATTGCAAAATGAGTGCTAGAGTGCTAACAAGGCAAAATATACCAGGGTCACAAGTATGTTGTTTCTTATCCGATATGAGTGGTTTTCGAACTTATTCAAGATTTCATTGGTGTAACAACTCTGACCAAGTTTGGTAATGATCGGTTAAAAATTAAGATGTTCTAGTGTGAGATGACAAAAACACGTGTACAGACGGACGGATGGACATAGGGCATAAGCCCTAGTATCCAATAATGCTGACTACAACTTGTATTATAGTCAATGCAGTTGGAGATGAATGCTCTGCATCTTTAAGAAGTATTTTTCACGGTGCATATTGAAAAATTGAGAAAACATTCTCCGCTACATCATCAGAACATAAACTACGTACCCAAGCGCATACATGGATACCCACAGACCTGATATCATTCCGAATGAACGAGAGTCCTCTGGGTAATCTATATCGCTGTAAAGAAAGAAAATAAGTGAAATCCGTATTCATGTATAGTACAGAGAAGCATGCTGCCAAAGCATAGTGTTCAAAGTGAGTGAAACAGTGAAATCTTAAAGAAACTAACCCGTCAAATAACGGTATAACGGCAAAATTACGGCAAAATTACGCTACAAAAGCGTTTATCAAAACTCTGTCCAGGCGTTCAGTTCATATACTAATGCATGTTCCGATTAAAAGTATAGTTTTATTCACGGGTTCTTCAAATAACCGTGACTGAATATGCGTTAAATGGATTATGAGTTGATATATGTTATACAATCTGCCTGTTGATGGCGGGATAAGGACTTTAACTTATTGTTTCTGTAAACGTTTCTAACTATTCATATTCAGAGATTTATGGCAATGATTTTCAAGGAAATATATGTTAGTCTGTGACTTATTCTGATATGAAAATTACGCCGTATTTTAACATTGCCATAATTTTAGATATCATATGTTGGCATTATACACATCATTGAATACATGCACCTATATATCATTCCACACATATATTAATATGCCCACATATATATCATATGTCGAAATAATATACATACCTTAATGTCGGAATATTATACATACATAATATATCCACATATATATAATATGCTGGAATACTATATACATACCTTAATATATCCACATATATATAATATGCTGGAATACTATATACATACCTTAATATATCCACATATATATCATATGCTGGAATACTATATACATACCTTAATATAGTCACATATATATAATATGCTGGAATACTATATACATACCTTAATATATCCACATATATATAATATGCTGGAATACTATATACATACCTTAATATATCCACATATATATAATATTATGGAATACTATATACATACCTTAATATATCCACATATATATATATATTGGGATAATATACATACCTTAATATATTCACATATATATAATATGCTGGAATACTATATACATACCTTAACATATCTATATATATATCATATGCTGGAATACTATATACAAACCTTAATATATCCACATATATATAATATGCTGGAATACTATATACATACCTTAATATCTTCACACATATATATTGGAATAATAAACATACCTTAATATATCCAATCTCATTAAAATCATATCCTAATAACGCTTTGATACTCCCCGCTATATGATCTGACAACACTGCCTTGGAGGTCACGCCAGAATGGCCTTTCATCTAATGAATATTCATGAGATCACAACTAAATTCAACCAATGAAATCACGCGTTCATATGCACTTTAGATGATGCTCGTAGGAAGGAACAAACGAAAATCCACATAAAACACATAGATCTATATCCCCAAAAATGATAAAGTATTTGTGCGTTATATTTGCTGTGGATTAATCGATAAATTAAAAAAACGCACTAAATATTTAGGTGTCTTTTACATCAAGAAAACGAAGAAAATCATGGCTGCACACCGCGGTATTGTTTTTTGAAAAATTCGGTACAGTAACCGAGATTATTCCGACATAAGGTTTTCTAAATAGCGAAGTCAAGTATTGCAACGTTCTACTGTTATTACCCGCGAGAGCAACTTTAGTGAGGGTTCAACCCCACGAATCGGTACATACTGTTTTGTACTGCTGTTGAATTCCGTCAAAAACTCTTGCGTTTTTTCCAGTAAATATTCAATAGTGGTTGGTGTGTTATGTTTGTCAACGCAGTTATTTTGTGTTTTATAAGTTAAAAGTTATGTCACTTTCAATACCGAGCGTAGACTGCTCCACGGCGTTTGAAACGCGACATGCGCAGTGAAGCAGTCTCTAACGAGCAATTTTGTAGGCTGAAATCTGATTGACTAATCGTAAGGTCAATCTGACGTGACCTCCAATGCAGTGTTGTCAGATCCTTAGTAGTGTAGAGTATCGTAGCGTGATAAAGGGTCTGATTTTAATGAGAATTTAATATATCCACACACAAATATCACGTCGGAATACTATACATACCTTAATATATCTACATATATATCATATGCTCTGATACTATATAAATACCCGAATATATCCACGTATTTATATATTTCATATGTTGAAATACTATACATACCTTAATATATCAACATATATATCATATGTTGGAATAACAACCATACTGGATGAAACTCCCAGAATTATGAGAGAGATGATAGTCAGCCATAGTTCGCTGAAATGGAATATAACGATGTAGTATTTCTATATATATAAATATATACAAGCTTACATATTCAACAGATTCGCAAAGTTTGTTTTCGGAAGAAGTTCCACAGGAGGAAAAAAATAAAATCTGAACCTTTAAAAATGTATATCTTGTAATGGTGTTAGTCTCATTGTAAAACATAAAATGGACATGAACACATTTATATAACATGATCTTCTGATTTTCCGTTAATTTTTAAACATGATATTTTGTTTTGTTTTTAAATGGGTGACCAAATAATTAATAACGAAAACATTTTTTTAAACATTTTGTTCGTTTTAAAAAAAAAATCCTTTTTTTTTTCCTTTTTGCAAATCTTAGGGTCGGAGGGTTTGAGAACCGAAAAATGAAAAAAAAAACTCTGGCCTTACTTAAATGTAACTTTTGGCGAAGCCGAAGGCCGGTGTTAAGTATTATTTAAGTTTACCTTTTTCTTTATGTTGAACTTACTTATATCGATAACTTCTCAATTTAATTTGAATAAGTGTTTATCACATAACTTGTGGCGTGGGATTCTAATAAAACCATGACATATATATCATAATAGATTAGTGGTATAAATATGCAAATGAAAATCGAATCATCGTTGTAACCGTAGAAATACCGGATTACGGAAATCGCCGGCTGGTTCATACGGAGAAGACCGAGGCAACATACTAAAACATGTGACGTCAACATATATAGGCAGCTGCATTATGACACATGATAAATAGGATCGTTGGATAAAACTGGCAAGAAACTCGGCACAGTCTCGCATCATATAATTTTAGCCAACCCGATCAGTTCAATATCAAACAGGCACGAATTTAAAATCCTCCATATATCGAACTTACTTAAAATTTAGGTCGAAACCTAAGATGGGTGATGGACCAAGTAAGAGCAATCCAACGGCTGCAAAAATAAAACCTGGTATCAGTATGGCTCTTTTATCCGGCTGAAAACAACAATGAAGACATGAATTTTATTCGGAATCGAACATGGTTTATTAAAATACTCAATGCTGATTGGTTATTGAGCAGGTATTAAATTTCCTTTCAAGACATCTGACGTCACAAATTATATATAATTATGTGAATATATTATTTATGAACGTTTAAGGACTACTGGTCAGCCATTTTTTAAAAAACGACCAAAAATGGAAGAGATATGGTGAAGCGAAATTTCAATATAATGCATATTTTAGGCATGATCAATGTCAACCATATAGTACATGACAGTAATTCAAAAATATTGATGTGAACATCCAAGATAGCGGACCAATAGTCCTTAATTTTTTCACAAATGTTCACTCTCTATTAGGACGTCGTTTTAAACTTCAGATGCTAAACTGACAATATTTTTAAAGCTTAAACACTTAACTTATTAAAAAGTAGGATACAGCATCGATTTCATGGAAGGGAGGTGTTTTACTACCACCACCACCACACTGCACAAGTGGCACAGTGGTGAATAAAACAAGAGGTCAATGACCTTGAAGCTCTACTGATAGGT
This sequence comes from Cyrtodaria siliqua, assembly GCA_037043455.1. Classification (NCBI taxonomy): domain Eukaryota; kingdom Metazoa; phylum Mollusca; class Bivalvia; order Adapedonta; family Hiatellidae; genus Cyrtodaria; species Cyrtodaria siliqua. The sequence goes on along the minus strand of JAWPHD010016944.1, from coordinate 21,472 downwards.
TTTGATAGTTAGATCAGCATTCTTGTGAAGTTTCATGAACATCTGTCAAGTAGTTTCAGACGAGTAGTCGCTACAAGTTTTTACTAGATAACTCTATGTAAACAAAGATGGTTACTGGCAGCCATGTTTAACGTCGAATCAAAATAATTTTCAACAAGGACCAACATCCTGTCATGCTGATTTTAGAAAAAATCCCATATCAAATATCACTTACAGTTTTCAAGAAGTAATTGCTACAAATTTGTTTTTTAAAAATCTATTTTTAGCCATGGGGGCCATCTTGAATTTCCGTCCGACCTGAACATTTGCTAAAATCAACTAGCCATCAAGAGCAACATTTCTGAGAAGTTTCTTGAAAATCCTTCGAGTGGTCTCAGAGGAGGTCTCCACAAGTTTGTCCTATATAAATCTTTAAACAAAGATGGCCGCTGGTGGCCATGTTTGACATCCAAATAAAAATTAACTTTGGTTAGGACAAACTACATGTCGTGGCATTCATTTTGGTAAAGGTTCCTAATCAATATCACTTATGTTTTTTGAGTAGTTACCACAAAATAGCATTTTTAAAATCTATCTTTAGCCGTTGCGGCCATCTTGAATTTCCGGCCGACCTGAATTTCTGCTAGGATCAACTAGACATCGAGAGCAACATTCCTGAGGGTTCATGAAAATCCGTCAAGTAGTTTCAGAGCAGTTCTCGCCACAAGTGTTTCCTATATAATTCTATGTAAACAAAGATGGCCGCTGGCGGCCATGTTTGACATGGAATCGAAATAAATCTTGGTTAGGACCAAGTACATGCCGCACCAGTAATTTTGGTAAAGGTTCCAATTCAATATCACTATTTTTTGAGAAGTAGTCACCAAAATATCGCATTTTTAAAATCTATTTTTAGCAGTGACGGCCACCTTGAGCTTCCTACCGACCTGATTTTTTGCTAGGATCCACTAGACACCAAGAGCAACATTCCTGTTCCTGTTCCAAGTTCCATTAAATTCCATGAGGTAGTTTCAGAGGAGTAATCGCCACAAGTTTTTCCTATATAACTCTTTATAAACAAAGATGGCCGCTGGCGGCCATGATTGAAATCCAATCAAATAAACTTTGGTTAGGACCAACTACATGTCGTACCAGACATTGTGGTAAAGGTTCCAAATCAATATCACTTACGGTTTTTCAGAAGTAGTCGCCACAAAATCACATTTTTAAAATCTATTTTTAGCCATGGTGGCTTAGAAAACAAAGAACGGCGAGGAGATACTAAGAGATAGATGATTTGAATAAACAACTTACCAATCTGTCGGCCAACCATCCCCAAACTGGTGAAGTCACCGAATAAAAGGCAGCCATTATTAAGAATAAAACACCCACGATTTCTGGCCCCAGACCATACTAAAAAATAAAAGTTAATATCACACTGGAGTCTCAAGATTGCTGACGCCAGCTTCATTTTCACAATTCGGAGGAGATACAATAGTCCCCTAGTAGTATTAACACAGGGTACCGTTGTAGAACTCTGGAAACCAAGAATATATCTAGAACAATAAACGTCTTCATCTGATAATCTCACTCACAATTTCCGGTCGAATAACATCAAACACTCACGTACAAAGAGCAATTTAGCAATGTCACAACGACGCCAGCACACACTGAACAATAATGTGATTATCGTACCAACGGCTTCCGGTACCAGCCCTTACTGGAAAATAATGTTATAATCACACTATTCCCGACGCTAGCCATTTCTGAAAAATAAATGTCTTGATCGGTGCAATGATTTCTGGCCCCAGACTACGCATACTGAAAAATAATATAATTATCGCACCAACTAATCCGGCGCAAGTCATAACGGAGTCGTGATTGCACCTATGAGTTCTGGCCCTAGATAACGCATACCGAAACGTATTGTAACTATTGCACCATTTCCGACGCTAGCCATTAATGAAAATGCTGTGATCACACCAACGATTTCCGGCGTCAACCCATTATCGCACTATTTCCGGCACTAGCACCAACGATTTCCGTCGCCAGCTCATAATGAAAATAAGTCATGGTCTGTGGAACAGAAATCATAGGTGCGATATAATGGTGATTAAATAATGGGTGGTGAACATTAAACAAATTAAGACATAGTTTCAACTTATGGACCGGGCACGAAACAGAATACGTATAAACATATATACATGTGTGTCTAATGGCAAGTATTTGTTTAGCCTCACTAGCCTAACATAACAACAAAAGTCATACTCTTTTTCCCACCAACTTTTTCCAATGTTCTAAAATAGTTTTAATTCTAAATTCTAATCATAAAGCAGACTCTTTATGATATATACGGACCCTTTTATATTATGACCCTGTCATGAAGTTATATTGTAATCTATACTGACGGACGGTTCGAATAATAAATATATTCCAAAACAGGGTTATCTTAAAAAACAAGAGGTCCAAATGGCCCTGAGTCACTCACCTGAGAATTTTTGCAAATTGCAAAACTTAGTTCTTCGTATTTACAGAGAATGTGTGTATGGAAATGGATGGATAGGAAACCCCGGGGCATAGCCAATTTTTACCCTAGAAACTTCATTTGTACAATTTTTATAGTATATGAGTTGGCGATCATATATAAACAACAAGAGGCCCAAGAGGGCCTGTATCTGGCTCTACTGGCGTCCATGGTGGGGTGAGGTGGGGTGGTGGGGTGTGATAGATGGATTGTGTGTCAGATATGGCAGTATCAAGCTCGTTGTTTATAAAGTGTCTTCAATTACTAAGATATGGGGTGATGTATTTCGCGCAGATGTGGCTAGCTTTAAAACGAATCAAACTTTCGTTAATATAAACACTCAAACCAAGTTTGACATATGCCCAGAGGGGCTGGGACAAATTTGACCCCAGGGTCACCATTTGAACAAACTTGGTAGAGGAGCATAAGCTAAGTGTAAATATAAATATTAAACCGTTGGCTCTTGTAATTTCAGAGAAGAAGATTTTTTAAGTTTGTCCCTATATAAGTCTATGTAAAACTGATTCAACAAGGGCTCCCAATTTAATTAAAATGAACCAAGGTTTCTTATGAGAAAACAAATTGTAATTTTTTTTTTAAAAAAATAAATAAATAAAAAATTAAATAAATAAATCAATGAAATAAAAAAAAAAATTCAAACCATGATTCAAGGTTTTTTTATGAAAAGAAATATGCCTCCAGTGAGATTTGAACCCAAGAGCCCTAGGGTTTCCAGTGTACATTACCAAATATTGAAAAAGACCGGACCATAACTTCGATGTTACTTGTTCGATCTCAAACCATGATTCAAGGTGTTTTTTTGGGGTTTTTTTATGAAAAAAAATATGCCTCCAGTGAGATTTGAACCCAAGACCCTGGGGTTTCGAGTGTACATTACCAAATATTGAAAAAGACCGGGTCATAACTTCGATGTTACTTGTTCGATCTGGCTGGTTTTCAAAATCGTCCGGCCCCGTGTGGTTCCCGGGTGCCCCCGTTTAGTCACGGGGCAAAGAATAGGGCCACTGCAGATACATTTGGAGGGGTAGGCGAAGGGGTAGAATCCCCCAAAATTCATGTTCATTTTATCATTTTTTGTTCATGTTCATTAAAGGTCTTCATCACGATCCCTGCATTGTTTCAGGTGCTATCTCGCTCGCAACAAAAGAGCAGTAGCAGGAAAACAATAAACGTGGCTCCAGCGTAAATGGAGTTTTTCCGATAGAATTTGCAGCAACTCTGCAGTTCAGGGTGAGAAGGTTCTAGGCCCATTTTCCATATTTTATCTCGATGTACATGGAAGATGAGCCTGGCATGTTCATGCCTGTTAGGCGCCATATCACCTTTTCATGTGTTGGTGCGGATTAAAACCCAATTCAATTCAATTCAAAATCGTCCGAGATTTCATTGATATCAATAATCTGGCCAAGTTTGGGAATGATCGAATACAAAATGAAGGCGCTAGAGTGTTCACAAGGCTGAAAATGGAATCTTTCAATAATTCAAGGGCACATAACTCTTTTGGTGGGATATAGCTGGTTTTCGAACTTGTCATAATTTTGAAAGGCATTTACCTCAGATTTTGGTCAAAATTGGCCGTGCAGCTTCTGAGATGTTGTTTACCCACCCTTCAACGGCGGCCATCTTGGCGTTGCCCTAATTCTAACCAATTTGACCATCTGAAGTTTAGTCAAAGTGACCAAGCAGTTTTGGAGAATAACTTTTTTTAAGAAGATTTTCCTATACTATTCTATGTAAAACTGTGACCCTCAGGACGGGGCAAGATTTGACCCCAGCGTTATCATTTGAACGAACTTTGTAGATGACCATAAGCTAATGCTACATACAATATATGAGAGATCTACATCTTGAGCGTTTAGAGAAGAAGATTGTTTACATTCCCTATATAAGTCTACGTAAGACATGTGATATCTCCATATACAAACTTTTGAACCCCGGGGCACAGCCACATTTGACCCTAGGAACTTTGTTTTTACAACTTTTGTAGTCTAGGAGTTGGCGATCATTTATAAATAAAAACATCAGTCAAAATATGTTCAGCGGTTCTTGAGAAGAAGATTGTTTCAGTTTTTGAACATATATGGTAATGGCGGCCATCTTCGATGTCGCATTGACCTAATTTGTATAATTTTGGAAGGCACTGACATCAGTATCATCCACGTGATATTTGGTTAAAATTGGTCAAGCAGTTTCTGGGGAGATGTTGTTTACAAATGCCCTATACAAGTCTATGTAAAAATGTAAAATCTCCATACACAAGCTTTGGAACCCCGAGGCACAGCCATTTTTAAACCTAGGAACTTCATTTGTGTATCTTTTGTAGTCTAGAAGTTGGCGATCATTTATAAACAAAAACTGTCAAAATCTGTTCAGCGGTTATTGAGAAGAAGATTTTTTAATGTTTTTGCCATATATGGTAATGGCGGCCATCTTGGATGTCGCATTGACCTAATTTGTAAACAATTGGAAGGCACTGACATCAGTATCATCCATGCGAAATTTGGTCAAAATTGGTCAAGCGATTTCTGAGGAGATGAAGTTTATAAATGCCCTATATAAGTATATGTAAAACATGTAAAATCTCCATATATATACAAACTTTGGAACCCCTGGGCACCGCAGTTTTGATCCTAGGAATATCGTTTCTATAATTATGAAGTCTAGGAGTTGGCGATCATTTATAAATAAAATCTGTCAAAATCTGTTCAGCGGTTCTTCAGAAGAAGATTGTTTAAGGTTTTGACTATATATGATAATTGCGGCCATCTTGATGTCGTATTGACCTAATTTATATACATTTGGAAGGCATTGACCTCAGTATCGTCCACGTGCATTTGGTCAAAATTGGTCAAGCAGTTTCTCAGCAGATGTCGTTTACAAATGCCCTATATAAATCTATGTAAAATCTCCATAGTAACACACTTTGGAACCCCGGGGCACAGACATTTTTAATACTAGGAACTTCTTTTGCACAACTTTTGTAGTTTAGGAGTTGGCAATCATTTATATATATAAAAACTCTCAAAATCTGTTCAGCAGTTCTTGAGAAGAAGATGTTTTAAAGTTTTGACTATATATGGTAATGGCGGCCATCTTGGATGTCGCACTGACCTAATTTGTAAACTTTTGGAATAATTTGACAGTATCATTCATGTGACATTTGGTCAAAATTGACCAAGGATTACTTGTTTCAACCAATAACTAACAGAAGGACGGACGGACGGACAACAAGATGTCACAATAGCTCACTTTGAGCCTTTGGCTCAGGTGAGCTAAAAAGGCACATATAGTGAACCTACCACTTCGAGGTGAAGTTCCAGGGTGGGGTCTAATATGGCCCAAATGGATGCACTCATGGCGACAACGATACTGTTCACTATCGCATTTGGATGACATAAGAAAGTTGTGAGTGACAGATCCCCCTTCTCATCTACTGATGAGTCTGCAAAATACATGAAGAAAATAGCACGTACAAGAGATGACACATTCAAAGTAAACTGATTTTTATTGATATAAATATAAAATATACTTTATCATTTGTATGCGATGTGTGCATTTTCAAATTATTACCAACAAAAAAGCGCGTTGTTGGGATGAACGGGGGCATACTTTTCAAGTGTTGGGGTAAGAGTTTTTAAACTGTGGACACTTGGAAAACTAGGCTCGTGTGTTACCCCGCTATGTCACAAAATATATATATATCGTACGAACCATCTTGGTACGGTACCATGTACCACACAAGTGGAAAAAGTAGTGCACAACATCCGCCAATTACAGCAAACGGTAGAATGAATCCCCCGGCCTGCAATAATAAAGTATCTTCATTATATATTCAGATAATTAGTAAAAGTGACATAACGTGTCCGCCAATTTACAACAACATTAAAGAAGCTATCCCGCCAATAAGAGCCAAATTTTACAACATATGTACACCGTGGCTAAACCTACGGACGACGAGGTATATATATATAACTTATACATTTTGAGAAACCAAACTCTATAGATACAATATAAACAGTTTTAAACAGCCAGGCCAAAGTCCGAAACTGGAGCGTCTAATTAAGAGTTACCAACCCATAATTCATTTTACGCGTATTCGATCACGGGTATTTTAAGAAAATGTGAATAAACCTTTAGTTTTAACAGGCACATATACATTATTATTTGACATGAACACCTGGATAGAGTTTTGATAAACAGTTTCGTAGTGTAATGTTGACGTTATTTGGCGGGTTAGTTTCTTAAGCAGAATCCACATCGTATAAAACATACTAAAATGATAATACAACATACTCCAGGCGACACGTATAATAACAGCAATATATTCTAAACAAATTCATCAAATACAATTGAAACTAAGTAAATATAAAAATTAATGTTCTAATCGGGTTACTTAAAAGTGCCGCTTTGTGCAGTTATCTGGTTTGACTTATACAATAAGTATTCGCTTACACTTGCATTCACTCTCTTTTTCTTGTTAAAGTTCTATTTTTCGTCTACCTTATAACAAATATTAGGAAACTGTGGTCCACCGAACAAATATATTGGAAACTATGGTTAACAAACCTTATAACTATGGTCCACATACCTTATAACAAATAGATTGGAAGGTACACAGACCTTATAAACAATGGTCCACATATTTTATAACAAATATATTTGAAACTATGGTCCACAGACCTTATAACAAATAGATTGGAAGGTACACAGACCTTATAACAAATATATTGGAACATGTGGTACACAGCCCTTATAACAAATATATTTGAAACTGGTTCACAGACCTTATAATAAACAGATTGGAAACTATGGTCCTCAGACCTTTTAACAAACAGATAATTAACAAATAATTTATTTCCGTTTAAGGTCTAACCAGTGAATATTTTACGAACTACTGCATAACGAGTTTAATGAATATGCGTAGTCAAAAGCTACCACAAATTCACTTCTGTTTCCAATTATGATATTTTCGTGACTCAAAACCTTGTGAGCAATAAAGGATTTAAACTTAGGTTTCACTATGTAAATCCCCTGATTTATAAGAGAAAAGCCAAACTGATGAATTGTGTTATACAATACACAGCTTTGTTTTATAAAAAACACGGATATACAGGTGTATGTAGAGCTACGAAAAAAACATAAAAAATATACCGATAAATCAGTACAATACCATTGTAATACCATTTTGCTATTTATTATGTTTTGAACATATCAAAATCAATGAATATTTTAGACAGGAAGTTGCCTATCCGTTTATTAGAAGGTCTGTGTTCCGTCTGAAACCCATTGGCGTAATGATACTTTCCATTTATCACCCCTATGAATTTTAGTTTTCATAGAAGAGTATGTATATAGAAATGTTTGATTTTATTTCATAGTATAGGCCTATTTCTGGCATGTTAATGCAAAAATAATAGAACTGAGAGCGGGTCGCCGTAAATGGAAATTCTCAGACCATAAACCCATTCACTATTTATGTGACGACGTGCCGTAAAACACCATTCATGCATTACATATGAATCCCAAATGCCATCCCAGATTGAAAAAGCTTAGCATGGTTATATCTTAAGTTAGTAAAGTGATGGCAGGTTGTAAAAGTCTGAGGTAGAAGGAAATATAACTTACGCCATATAAAAATCCTCCCAAGGCAGGTCCTATTACCATACCAATTCCAGTGAATATTTCACCTATGCCCTGAATAATAAAATATATCATTTTATTTTTTGCGTACACCTTGCGAAATTGAACTCATACGGAAACTTGTACACACTCCTGCATTGCTTTGGCAATACCGAGGATTTCCGATAATGCAGGCGCGCGATAAAAAAACGTTTATAAATGATTAAATTCGAATTAAGCATTTTTTACAAAAATAGAGAGAATGTCATGTGCTAGATCAAAGTGACCATTCCCAAAATGTGGTCTTCGACAACCTACGCATGTGTGAGAAATTCTTCCTGATGCGTGTAATTTATGTGAACAAAATCTCGCATAAAATATGGGAATGCTCATTATTTTTATATTCAGGCTTTATGCGGATTTTCGAACGACTGATATATATATATATATTTGATGTATATATGTGAATATCTGTCGTAATTTGAAGAATATTTCTCGCAAAAAATATGCAAGGCAATAAAGGCGTGCAACTTAAAATGAAGGCGTTCTTTCAAATAAGAGCAAACTCAAAGTGGACATATTCATCGTTTTCTTAGCATTCTATTTACGTTTTGTTTAATACACATAAACAAACAAATGAACATGTGCTATTATGTCGTCAGTGGGAATTAATTTGTAAAATAGTCCATTATGAGAATGCACATGAACCAATTTTAGGGCTATACATGTTCAGTTCTGCTTCATGTTAAGTCACAATTATGTTCCTAAACTCTTTGTATCGCCCATATTCATTGCATATGTTATCTTCGGCAAAACGTTCGGCTGGCGTATCAACAACATAGTCATCTGGTAAAATATCAGAAATATGTAAAGAGTCATTTTCGACAAAGTCACAACGGTTTGCCGTTCTGGCGTTCATATCACCACATATAATAAAATTACATTTATTGTCGGCCAAGTTTTTGAAAAGAATCATGTTATTCAAAATAGTATCGAAAATACTGTTATCTTCGCACTTCCCATAGGTATATTACAACATAAACATAAATACACATCATCCTTTAAATTAAGTAAAGCACCGGTTAATTTAACCCAGATTATACAGTCATTAACTTTTTTAATTAAGGTATCATTACTTACTAATCTGTTTGCAATATAAACAATTATTCCCCCAGAGTCCCTTTTGCTATTTTTGGCTTTTAGCGTTCTATTTAACACAAAGGCCACAAAACCATCTACATCAACATCTGAAGTTTCATTTGTCAATGTTTTTGTTAGTAACACAATATCATGTTTATCAAAAATATCAATCAATTCCGGTGATTCCAGTTTATTATAACGTTTACTTCTAAGACCCTGTACATTTAATAATGTAACATAATGGTACCTGAGTTAATTAAATATCTTAATTAATTGATTAATTGATTATTGATTGTCATCGATTGTTTAATTAAATCAATACAGTAATAATTTGATTAACAAATGTATTTAGTAAATGAGATTAATGCATGCGTTGATAATACAGAAATAGTATAATGTCGATGTACCTTTAAGAGTTATGTGCAATATACATGAAACTTGCATCTAGTAGAATGTAGGATAATATCACGTATCAGTTGACATTTCTATAGCTGAATACAGTTGCATCATAAAATGTAATGTCAATTAAAATATCAAATTGTTTTGTATTGGTACAACCACCAAAGATAGGAACATGATTGACGTTAGGGGGTCAATAGTTTGACCTTGCCTCTGCAAATCCATGAATTCTGCACGTTCGTATTTTGTATATTTCTGTATGCGGGAGTGAGGTGTTAGTTAGTTTTTGGTCTGGTTAAGTCTAGTTGACTCTGCTCTAGTCTGAGATTAATAAAGCTAAAATGCTGCAATATCGTTATTTAATTAATTAAGACATAAACACTATACGATCACGGCCGGCCGGCGGTTATGTGACAATAATGCAAATTTAATTGTAGCCCCATCTATATCCTACACTGTATCATCAATGCTCTCATGTTCAGAATCGGTTTGCTGTGTATTCGACTGTTTATCTCTACCGTCACCTCCTCATATATGATAGGTGTTTACATCAATTGTAAACGGAAGGTATCGTACAAGTTATCTTTTTTTTGTTTTTGTTTTTCAGTTATCTTCTGATAACCAATTTATTCAGATATCTTAATACATATTATCTGATACATATAAACAGAACATGTATATTAATATCTCAAGGTTAAAAATTTATAGAATGATTTTTGGTATGTTTTTTATTGTAATTAGGTACCAAATTAAAATAAAATGTAAATAATAATATATAATATACATGTACATATGGTGAACAGAAGACTCACAAAGTTTTCTGAAGTGGAATATGTTCTCTTAGATGGGCACTTTTTTTTATTCTTTTAGTCCATTTTAGAAATGTTCAAATGTCAGCATCTTAGTCCTTCAGTCAAGTGTTTGTTGTTTTTTGTGCGTTTTAAAGATTTAAACTATTATTTTCATGGATTTTTGCCACACTTTTATAAATAAATTTATATTATTGTTTTTGGTTGCGATACATTAATAAGAGATTATACTGGTATCTTAGCTGTTTTGTAAAGCGATGATTGACAAGGGTTTATTTAAGTGCTTTGATGAATATGCGTAGTATTTACTTTTTAGCATAATTTGTAAATTGGCTGGAGAATAGGCATTTTCAATGTTAAAAATAAATAGCTCTTCTGTATTTTATGGCCAGATAACCATATTTTAACTTTATTTAGAAAACTCTGTGTTTCTTGACATATGTATTAAAGTTTCGTCTTGTTGGCAGTATGACCATAGAGGATTATCTATAATTTTAATTGTACACACATATTTTTTAGTTGCAAGAATTCTATGATTAATTTTTGTTTGGAACCATTCTTAGGATGTACTGTAGTTATTTTTAAATGGTGCATTGTAAATATCTACCCATGTTTCACTATCAGTATGCTATACTTGTTCCCATTTTGCCTTTGACGAAGGTTCCCGTCATTATGATTACGTCGATTATACATATCTTTACATCCTGTTGTTGATTTCAATATAGTGCATATATGATATGGCAGTACAGTATTTTGACATTTTGTTTCAATTAGAGTAATAATATATTTCATTAAATACGTTTTTATTGCATAAAATTTGAACTCAGTTTTACCCCATGCCAGTTTCTCCACCTTGTTTTTATTGTATCGCTACTGTATTTTTTTAAACCAAATTATTTAACTTGTGTTTTATCAAAATTTACTTTAAGACCTGAGTATTTAGCATAATTTGATAATTCCTTTAGGTTTTCATTTAGAGATTGTTGAGATCCATCAAGGAAAGCCGAGGTAACATCAGCATACTGGGATAATTTATATTCGGTGTTGCCGATCGTAATACCCTTCATGTTTTTTTATTATTTCTGATTCTGATAGCTAGAAGTTTAGAGCAAAGTATAAACATTTAAGGCTATAACAAATCCCCTTGACGACAGTCACGTCCTGTAGTAAACAATGAGGATAAGTTATCTCCCTGGTTAATAGCTAGTTTTGCATTTTTATAGAACAGTTTTTACCCATAATATTATTGAACTTCGAAATCCAAAGTAAGTTAGAACTTTGTAAATAACGTTCCGGGAAATAGAGTCGAAAGCTTTTTCAAAATCAGTTAATAAGAGTAAGCCAGGTATATTTTTTCTTCTGCATAGTGCATTATATCATATATAAGTCTTGTACTTTCCCCAAGGTATCTGCCAGCAATGAACCCTGTTTTGTCTTTATTTATTAGTTTTTGTAATGTAGTTTTGATTCTATTAGCTATAGCACTTGAAGCAATTTTATAAACACGGTTTAATAATGAGATGGGTCTATAGTTTTTTAAAATATAACGAGATTGTTTTTCTTTCGCTTTATCTATATGTTGATCTGTCAACGTAAATCAAGGGTAAGGTACAGATTATATTTACGTATTTGATATTGTTATCTATTATGTTTAGATTGCATGTTAATGATGTTATTGACTTCAAAATAACACATATATTTATTTTACATCGATTGTAACGAAGGTTTTATGAACTTAATATTTTAATCACTCTCCATGTCTTCCTGGGTAGAACCAGTACGAAGCAAATGCTCAAGGACACAACACACATGATTGTGGCGGGGATCGAACCCACGACCTTTCGATCATGGGTCCAACGCTTTACCACTATACCACGATGTTTTAAATTTAAAGTTTTAACCCCTAAACCCAAACTTAGTATTCTCTTTAATGCTTTTCATAATTGCTCATGGTAAGCAGGATTTGTATGTATAAAAAACACCCTGAGGTAGGTAACAATGAATAGTTTCTTTGAGTTTCACTTTTATAACGCAATACTGCACACGGTAGAGGTGAACAGATTGAGTCGTAATACCAATACACACGCATCGCTTACATGTGAACAACTATCCTGGAAACTAAAAACGTGTTTAGAAAGCACGGCTACCAAGTTTTGAAAAAACAACAACGTCGAGCATAGATAGACTTTAATCAACACAGCGACACGTATTTCTATGCTGATGTGTACTTTGAGCACATCGTGTTACAAGGGTGAATATGTAAGCCATAACAAGATACAAGATACAAGATTTTATTAACCAATTAAGGGCCCTCAAAGGAGCAAGTAATTTATTAAAGTGATTGCAATGATTGGTAAGTAACAAACAAACAATAACAAAATAAACCAGAGCACATACACTGAGCAGAGTCGCCTACAGTACATTAAACTATAATCATACCGGTAATTATATATTATTATTTATAATGACTATTAGGGTTAAATGTGTTTTTTAAAAGACTGTATTAAATAAGTACCTAATGCTTTCAGAATGTGTATATTTTCACAAGATAATAGCCAAATAAGTTGATTATTCAAATCAAGGCTGGAAAAATTAGAACATTCTGAAGATATGCATGTTAATACATTAGTTCTTTTATCTGAATAATAAGGACATGTTAGGAGAAAATGCATCTCATCATCTATAGAAATACTGGTACAATGTTCACACAATCTATGTTCCACCAGAGTATCAGTATACCTTCCAGTTTCGATTTTAAGTCTATGGGAACTTAGACGAAATTTAGCAATGGCATTACGTTTTTCAAAATTATCAATACTACACAGGTACTCTTCTAATTGGAAATCATGTTTAAAAGTGAAGTAAGTTCTCAATTTTCCATGAAGGAGTTTAGTTTTGTCTTTGTCCCAGTTTTCCTAGAATTTTTCAATTAATTTTAGTTTTACTGTTTTTACAAGTTTTGACATTGACATTACTGAGGGAGAGTGGGGAGAAAATTGATCAATGTCCATGTTAAGTACTTCAAGAATTGATACAATTTCTGAGTACCATGAGTGAATACCTTTATGATGAAGACTTTTAGATTCAAGCAAACCATCAGCAAGAAGGTTGGACGGATTATTTACTAGACGATGATAATATTTTAACATCGACATGATAACATCAAAGTACACAGGAAAACGACCCAAATCAGACATAAAAGCAAAGTTGGTGTTTTCTTATGTACCCCTAAAATATATTTGCAGTATCTTATATGTAATTTTTCAAATTCAAACTTATGAGTCTGTTTAGTAAAGTCACAAGGATTACAATTCCTTTTCCAAAGATCCCCAGCACGCACTACCATATAGTAAAATTGGCTTGATTGTATGGTCAAACACGTGCACACTTGTGGATACACCCGGATGCATGGAGTTAAATTTTTTCTTTAACATAAAAAGGGCTTTCAAACCTTTCTCATACAAGTCACTTCGAGCGCGTGAAAAACAACCAGATGCACAAAATGTAACTCCAAGATAATTATAAGAGGAGACACATTCTAAAGATTGGTTTTGAAGGACATATTTCTACCGGCCTTATTAAAGATTAACACTTTAGATTTCAAAATATTAATATTGAGACACCAATCCTGACAAAAGAGATTAAGCTTTTTTATTTTTTCTTGTAACCCAAGAGCTGTAGTAGATAACAGAACAACATCGTCTGCGTACATAAGACAATCTAGTCTAGTGTTGTTAAGAATAGCCGGATCAGCAGTATCAGATAAATAATCTGGCAGGTCATTAATGAAGATTTTGAACAGGTTCGGACTGAGATTATCTCCTTGCCTAACACCTATCTGTGAAACAAAGGAATCTGTTACAGAATTGCTGTCTACCTTTACACATAGAAGATTCTTACGATACATATTTTTAATTACTTCGTCAAAGAGTCCTCCTATCTCCATTTTTATGCCCGGGTGTATAACGGTATCAAATGCTTTTCGGAAATCTATAAAACAAGTGAATAATTGTTTGTCACCAGAGTTGATATACTTTTAAGGATAAACATGTGATCTGAGGTTCTAGATATTTTTGAAAATCCAATTTGAAAAGAGCTGATTAGTTGGTGCTTTTGTAAAAACGTATCTAACCTGGCATTGAGGTAACACGTTTTGTCTTGAATATAAAATGGTTAGTAGGAAGAACTGATGATGGAGACGGGTCTGGTAAGAAAAAACGTTCAGGGCATGTACTTGAAAACCCATGTATGTCTCCGTGAAAACTTGGTTTCTCGATACTGTTTAAACCCCCATGACTTGATCTATTATTATTTTAAACTGCTTCTAATTCCTACCCATATATAATGCTGTTTTCTACGGCAGCTATTTTACGCTTGCATAAAACCTGGCTTGTAAAAAAGTATATAAGTGATATCATACATTACATACATCAATTCAGTTTACATTGTCCTATATATAATCAATATCATCTTCGATTTTCTCCATACCAGACCTCCGGTTATTTCCAATACTGTTATAAAGTACGGAATAAACTATTACCTATACGGCCGATACGGTACGGCTTTTATCCCCAACCGAATTTAAAACCACGATACGCTTTTATCGAATTAAACACATACAAACACTGTGCCCACGTTATCTGGAAACGCCTTGACCAGCATAACGAGACCTGCATTATTGACCGCTGTGCATCCAAGGGCCAATACGATCCGGGTAACGAAACAAAGGGAGACATATGTAGTAATACCCTCACTTGTGTCGAGCAAACCCAGCAAACTGAAAATAAATAAAATGAACAAACACATTCAGCATGTTCTGTAATTCCAGAAAAAAACAGTTACATTAAAGTGGGTACTTCAGGATTTTTCTAGAAACATCTTAAATTATAAAAATGTTCCATTTCATGATAAAACACTTATATCAATCAAAATATGCTGTTAGAACCATTTTGCTAATGTATAAACTTTGAATACACCATATAGCTAGGACGGAATCAGACGTAAAATGCTGAAATTAACCATTGTGCGTCACCTAGGATAGCACATATTACTGCGCTGAATCACTTTTTTTGCAAAACAGGGATCATTTTTAGGCTCATTCATTATGAATAGAAAATGTTAATATTTGTCAATTTTAAGTCGGACACTTAGACCCCCATGAAAGCCTGATGTACTCCCTTTAAGGGGTGCTTTTGAAGCAAAGGAAATCAATGCAAATTGATTAAAAATAAATAAACAGATGTAAAAATGCTTATTTTTTATTTGCAGTTATTTTCTTTGCTTTAAAAGACATTTTGTCAATATGCCATATATGGTAAAAAGGCGCGATGACGTCATCATTCCAAGATGGCCACCTCCATTTATGTTTCTTTGCACATTTTCAATAGATCAAATCTCCTTTATTTTTCATGGCATTTTGATAATTCTTTCAACTTTTTTTCAAGTTTTTCAGAGTCCTTTAAAATAAACCTTGTTTGGAAATAGTGCAACAATCCCTCTGAATTCATGCATTTAGCACACAGTTGAAATTTGTGCATATTCCTGAGATTTAAAGTACGGCTGACGTTAGGACACAGTGTGTGTGTGTGTGTGTGTGTGTGTGTGTGGTAGTGTGTGTTGTATACTGTGCATTTCATTACGTGGTCCCGCCTTAATTCCATTAATCGACTGGAAAGATTATATAAGCAGGATTTCATAACGCATATTTGGACAATAAAACACGTTTAAAAAACATTTTTACTGAAAATAAGCGATAACATGTTTACAATTACCTATTAAATGTTCTAATTTTACGATATTAAGGTTTTATTTCAAACCCCATTTTCCCTTCTTGGAGAAGGGGTTGGATGGGGTATGAAAGTTAATACTCGGACCACATAATGTGACACACGCCGACCAAACGCTCTGTAAATGGTGCAGCCGTCTGTACCGTTTGAGGAGTATCCGGTTAATTAATTAAAATTTTAAAAAAGGAGTATCCGGTGCTGCCGATGAGCGCCCATGTTTTATTAAAAAAACGTATGTTGTCACGTTACTTGCAAAGTATTTCGTTTCAACGCGTTTAATCAAAAATCGAAGACAGTCGTTCAACCCAATACGCGCTCATATTTATTTCGTTTCCATTACTTTGGAAGGGCTAATCTCGGGAAGTACTAGATAAATAAAAAAATACCTTTGGGGCGGGTGAAAGAGTTTACTTCGGAGGGGTATGTGCGCTTTATTTGAATAAAATTCGATAAATATTAAGAAAATTATGAAGCGAACAACTACCCGAATCGAGCGTTTTGTTTACAATGTTTTGCCGTGAAACCAATCAAATTGTCACGTGGTTTCACAACCCTGCTATCAAGTAAAAACAACATATTATAGTCCGGTTTAATAACAATGAATAAATAATAATAATAAAATACAAAATACACACTTGCAGGTGGTCGCTCACATGCGTAATGGTAGGAACCAGTGAGATTGCAGATCACAACAGTTCTTATTTCATACGAACTTGCGGTGCAACCAGGCCTGCGTCTACTGACCCGAAGGGTCTGGATTCGAACTTTTTAGAATTGTTCAAACAGAGTAATTCTGTATTATATTGATAAATAAACTAAATGAGCCATAAATAACCAAAAGAAGTTACTCAGAACAAATAAAATAAAAGACAGGAAGAAGGTTTTTCCTGTTATTTTTCCTTCTATATCTTTGATTTGTTCACGTTTTAAATTGGTCATTTGATACTTTTTATTTTTTTTTAAATTAGAGTAGCTCTCAAAGGCCTACTTACATTTTCTGAACTAATGTGTTTTTATTAACCGCTATCCACAGACATATTAATAAACAGATATGAAACTTCCTATTTTAACCAATGAAGTAACCAACATATCACGTGGCACCTTAACTTTTCCTTTTATCTCCTCCCTCAGTTATTCACTGATTTTGTTGATAATACATTCAAAAGATTCATAGTGAATAGCAAAATGGGATTATAATAATTTATCTATATTTTCAAAATAAGAAATTGTATAAAAATATTTTTAAATTTAAAAATGTCATAATTTTTCGCTTTTCTCTTAAAAATCAAGGTTTTGATATAGTCAAAGTTTCCGCCAAACTCCCTTTTTGCTCTAAATGTAAGATAAGCAAAATACTATCATTGGAAAGAAAATTAAATGTGTGATGGGATTTGGCATGAATGAAAACTTGTATATATAAAACTCTTCATGATATGTGTGTTTAAAGTTGGGAAATATTTTGTGAATTTTTCGCACTGTGCCACGTGAAATTTAGATAATGTTCGTAATGTCCAATCTATTTGTTATTAGGTCTGTGCGATATCCTATCGTTTCAGATAGCCCTTGTGTCAACCAAATACAAAACAATAATCTTCAATCAGGAGTATTTAGCATGTTGTAAGCAATGAAAATAAAATAACATACCCCAAACAATATCGTTTGCATCCTGCCGTCATAAAAAATCCAGCAATATACATGAATCTGCTTCCAACTTTTGATACCTAAAAAAGTTTAAAACAGTTCATCTGACAACTGGTAACGGTGTCGATCACTGTAAGCCGAATCTGAAGGCTGGAGATTGACCATTGTTGACCGAAATTGAGCTACATATTGATCATGGAGTGACACGGATCTGCAGCTGCAGAGGCGATTATGGTCGTGACCAGATCTGAGCTGCATCATTGCACCATTGCTGACAATATCTGAGCTATTATATTGATCATGGGTGACCAGATCTCGACGTTGCAGAGTGATATCTAAGCTTCACGAGTGATCATAGGTGACAGACCATCATCTGAGCTTCCAGAGTGATCATAGGTGATCAGATCTGAGTTGCAGAGTGGTCATGGGTGACCCGATATGAACTGCCAAAGTGCATAATACGGTGACATATCTGAGCTTCAGAGTGATCATAGGTGATCAGATCTGAGTTGCAGAGTGGTCATGGGTGACCCGATCTGAACTGCAAAGTGATAATACGTGACCATATCTGAGCTTCAGAGTGATCATAGGTGATCAGATCTGAGTTGCAGAGTGGTCATGGGTGACCCGATCTGAACTGCAAAAGTGATAACTAGGTGACCATATCCTGAGGACTGCAAAGTGATAAATAGGTGACCGTATCTGAGCCTGCACAAAGTGATAATAGGTGACCGTATCTGAGCTGCAAAGTGATAATAGATGACCAGGCCTTGAATTCACCAGCCATTCCTCGAGAATATTCTTAGACATAAGCCAAAGTATGCACATTTTAATCCACACATATTTCTATAAGTGCTAAAGGATAACGTTCATAAGAAGGCTGCTATGTATAAATACTGATAAATTCTAATAAATAGCAAGTTCGTTACGATTGTTTATCTATAGAAGGTCATGGGAATCATTTGTGAACTGAAATTTTAGTACTTGAGCTCAAGTCCTAAGAATAGTCCGACGACAATGGTTGTTGAATTCCAACGCCAGATCTGACGCTGCCAGACGTGATCAATGGATGCCCGGATCTGAGCTTCAGAGTGATCATGGATGCCCGGATCTGAGCTTCAGAGTGATCATGGGTGACCAGATCTGAGCTGCAGAGTAGATCATGGCGTCGACCAGATCTGAGCTGCAGAGTGATCATGGGTGACCGGATCTGAGCTGACCCGATCTTAGCTGCAGACCGTGATCCATGGGTGACCGGATCTGGCTGCAGACGTGATCATGGGTGACCGGATCTGAGCTGCAGAGGTGATCATGGCGTGACCGGATCTGAGCTGTAGATTGATCTGGGTGACCCAGATCTGAGCTGCAGAGCGATCTTCGGATGACTGAATCTGAGCTACACTATTGATCATGGTGACCGTATTTGAGTATGCAGAGTGATCATGGGTGATCGGATATGAGCTGCAGACGTGATCATGGCGTTTACCGGATCTGAACTTCAGATATGTGGATATAAGGTTATTTAGAACTATGATGTCATAGCTCTCGAAACTGGCGGATCTGTGTCCTTGTGACAAATGGTCTTATCATCTTTGTTTTTCATCCGATTATGAATTCTTTCACTCTTGTTCATGTTTTTAGAACTCTCAGTACCTAAAGATAGATTGTCTGGCTGTGTAGTTGAACTCCCCTTTAAATAATTTACTTGCTTAAATTACACTACTATTACAATCTGTACTTCACCATATTTCCAAATAATGGTGCACTGATAAAACTGGACTAAAGCAAACACCACCAAATATCCATCTGATATGGTACTGTTAACGTTCTTGTTAGCAGCCTATAATGTAGAAATAAAACTTTATTTCACGAGATGCCACACCCCTGATAACGTGCAAAACTAACGTGCTCCTAATAATTTCAAAACTAATGCCACCTTGATACTGTGCAAAAACTAACAGTCCTCTTGACACGTGTAAAACTGACGTCACTCCTGATACGTTGCAAAACTAACGCCATATTGAATGTGCAAAAACTGACATACGGAAGCAATCCTTAAGTCGCTGCCATGAGCCGATAGCGACTAGATTCCCTTCTGGTTCTTTAACGTGCTCGCGAGGATAGACCGATACTACGGACCGCCCGGTTTACGTCCCCATCCGACGCGAAAGAGGCTAAGGGAAACACCCCCGACGAAACTCAATGGCACCACGGAAGACTGAACCCAGCGAGCCTTCCGGGTTACAAATCCGCCGCGCTACCGACTGCGCCACGCCAGCCCTATAAACAAGTGCGCAATACATAAACATATACTCTATTGACCTCATCACCTAAACACATATACACTAGTGACTACCATGTCTACACATGTCCACTATTGCTCATATGCAGACATACAAACTATGGCTGTTATGTAAATTAACCGCATGTTTTGCTCCTATGTAGACAAATAAACTATTGCTCATAGGTTGACATATACACTACCGCTCCTGTGTACCACATGTACACTATTTCTCATATGCAACCATATAAACTATGCGATGTTATGTAACTAAATAAACTGCATGTATTGCTCCCTATGTAGACATATAAACTATTGCTCTTAGACATATATATAAAATATTGTTCATAATATATATATAAAATATTGCTCATACTGTACACAATAAAAACTATTGATCATATGCACACATAAAAACTATTGCTCCTCACGTTGATATGTAAACTATAGCTCACCATGTATACATATAAACTATTCGCTCATATTTACACATAACCACTAGAACCTCCTCATGTACACAATTAAACTATTGCTTCTATGCAGACCTATGCCTCCTACGCGGATATATAAAATATTGTTCACACTTACACATATAAACTATTGCTCTATGTACACATAAAACTATTGACTCATATGTACACATAAAAACTACTTGCTTATATGTTCAATATAGCTCCTATGTACATCTTTAAACTAAATATGTGTAGACACTATATACTATTGCTCCTATGTACATCTTTACAACTAAATATATGTAGACATATATACTATTGCTCCTATGTACATCTTTTAAACTAAATATATGTAGACATATATACTATTGCTCCTATGTACATCTTTAAACTCAATATATGTAGACATATCTACTATTGCTCCTATGTACATCTTTAACTAAATATGTGTAGACATAATACTACTATTGATCCTCATGTACATCTTTTAAACTAAATATGTGTAGAACATATACACTATCGCCTCCTATGTACATCTTCTAAACTAAATATATGTAGAACATATATACTATTGCTCCTATGTACACTCTTTAAATAAATATGTGTAGGAATATATACTATTGCTCCTATGTACATCTTTAAACTAAAATATGTGTAGACATATACACTATTGCTCCCCTATGTACATCTTTAAACTAAAATTACTATCGTAGACATATACACTATTGCTCCTATGTACATCTTTAAACTAAATATATGTAGACTATATACTATTGCTCCCTCATGTACATCTTTAAACTAAAATATGTCGTAGACATATA
>JAWPHD010016943.1:0-47200 GCA_037043455.1 Cyrtodaria siliqua | reverse complement strand
GAGTCCCTTCCACGTAAACCTTATCTTTTAGCAAGTTAGAGCGTACCACAGGCCCTCTTGACTCTTGGGCCTCTTGTTAGCTCGACTGATCAAAGAATCAAGTAGAGCTTATGATCGTCGGGCGGTTACCGTCATCCGTCTGTCCGTCCGTCCGTCCGTCTTGTCTGTCTGTCCGTCTGTCCGTAAACGTTTTTTTTGTAGCTGAAATATCTACTCTGAAAACTACTAAAATGGATTTTCATGAAACTTTACAGGAATGTTGCCCATGATGTCTAATTGATGCTAGCAAAAAGTCATGTTGATGTGAAATCCAAGATTGCCGCCAAAGCTTAACGGAGATTTTTAAAAAACAAGTTTTGTAGCGACTACTTCTTGAAAACTTATAATTTGTTATTGATATGGGACTTCCTAAAATGATCAGCATGACATGATATTGCTCCTAGTCGAAATCGTTTTGATTCGACTTAAACATGGCTGCCAGCGGCCATCTTTGTTATACATATAATTATATAGTAAAAACTTGTAGCGACTACTTCTTCTGAAACTAGTTGACAGATTTTCATGAAACTTCACTGAAATGTTACTCTTGATGTCTAATTGATTCTTGCAAAATTTCAGGTCTGCCGAAAATTCAAGATGGCCACCCATGGCTTAAACATAGATTTAAAAAAATTGTAGCGACTACTTCTTGAAAACTATAAGTCATATTGATATGTACGGTGCATAGACGTGACATGTGAGAAAATAATTTATCTCGTAGCCACGAGTTATTAAGTCGTGGCCACGACTTATTATGTCGTATGTCGCGGCCAACGACTTATTTATCTCGTAGCCACTACTTATTATCTCGTGGCCACAAACTTATTTATCTTCGTGGCCAATGACTTATATGAGAGTCTAGTTGGTCCAACATGACACTCTAGGTGTTCCATCATGGATTTTTGGCGGTCCAACATTGGCATGGCTAGCCATTCAAAATGTAGTAAAATATTTATACGCGTGTGGTGGAATAAAATGAGATCTTGCTTAAAATGCACATTTTGATTCCCGTGCCGTCAATTCCCTGGGCGCGGCCTTCCTCGCCTGTGTCTGTTCTCCCCCATGAGACGGCGGAGTTACAGCGTTTTACCGCGAGCGGTTAGCATGCAACGCGCGTAACCCTAGCTTCAACGTTACATTGGGGCTAGGGTTAGGATTTTTCTCCAATAACTTGGCACAAAGCGTCGAAGGAGCTCCGCCAAAAGTGCCCCGTCTCTGTACACCAGCGGCGCGCATGAGTGCCTGCAAGTTTCAGCTTTCAGTGTGCATGGACGGCCGAGTTAACTGACGGACGACAGACAAAACGGACAACTCACCATCCCATAAGCTGCTGGCCTTTGGCCAACAGAGCTAACAAAATGATAAGGGTCAGGTAAGTAAACTCAAAGGGCCTAAGAGCATGAATACAGAATTGTTTGCAAGTCCGCAAAGCCAGTTTTATCGCCCGGCCATGTGTCCAGTAGCTAGATCGATATACCCAGACAAGCTCCTTCCTTCCTAGGAGCACGAGATAAATAAGATAAACAAGGATTGTTGATTCTTGTAAAAATTATTTCGATTCAAACATTAAACATGGCCACCAGCGAACATCTTTGTTTACATAGAGGATATATAAAAGAAACTTTTAGCGACTACTTCTTTGAAACTACTTGACGTATATTTTAAGGAAACTTCACAGAAACTGCTCTTGATGTCTAGTTGATCCTAGCAAATTTCAGAGCCGGTTGGGAAATTCAGGATTTGCCGCTACGGCTAAAAACAGATTTTTTAAAATAACAAAGATTGTAGAGATTTACTTCTTGAAAATATCAGTGATATTGATATGGGACTTTTACTAAAATGATCAGCATGACAATGATGTTGATCCTAGTACAAAAATTGGCTTGATTCGACGTTACACCATGGCTGCCAGCGGCCATCTTTGTTTACATAGAGTTATATAGTAAAAATGCTGTAGCGACTTACTCCTCTGAAACTACTTAACGGATATTCATGAAACTTCCACAGGAATGTTACTCTTGATGTCTTATTGATCATAGCAAAATTTCAAGGCCAGCCAGAAATTGAAGATGCCGCCACGTCTAAAAAATAAATATTTGAAAAAAGAGATTGTAGCGACTACTTCTTGAAAACTTTAAGTCATATTGATATATAGGATTTTTTATAAAATGCATCACTCACGACATGATGTTGATCCTTGTCGAAAATTATTTTGATTCGACATTAAAACATGGCCGCCGTCGGCCATCTTTGTTTACATAGAGTTAATATAATAGAAATTTGTAACGACTACTTATCTGAAACTACTACACGGATATTCATGAAACTTCACAGGAATGTTGCTCTTTTCTAGCAAAATGTCAAGTCTGCCAGAAATTCAAAGATGGCCTTGACAGCTAAAAATATTTTTTTGAAAGAACAAATTTTGTAGCGACTACTTCTTGAAAGTTATAAGTGATATATTGATATGGGACTTTCTCTAAAATGATCAGCATGACATGATGTTGGTCCTTGTCGAAAATTATTTGATTCGTCATTAAGCATGGCTGCCAACAGGCCATGTTATTTTTACATAGATTTATATATTAAAAACTTGTAACGACCACTCCTCTGAAATTACAAATTTAACAGGAATGTTGCTCTTGATATCTAGTTGATACTAGCAAAATTACAGAGTATTCCAGAAATTCAAGATGGTCACGACAGACAGCTAAAAATATTTTTAAAAAAAACAAGTTTGTAGCGACTACTTCGTGAAAACAATAAGAGATATTGATATGCTGACTTTTTCTTTAATGAATCAGCAATGACATGATAATTGGTCCTTTGTTGAAAATATTTTGATACGGCCATTAAACATGGGTGGCCTTTAGTGGCCATCTTTGTATTACCATAGTGTTATTAAGTAAAAACTTGTAGCCCGCCTACTCGCCAAAGCTAAAAACAGATTCTGTAAAAACAAATTTGTATCGATTTCTTTTTGAAAACTATAAGGACATTGTTATGGGACTTTTTCTAAAATAATATGCATGACATGATGTTGGTCCTTGTTGAAAATCATTTGATTCGACGGTAAACATGGCTGCCAGCGGCCATCTTTGTTTACATAGAGGTATATAGTTAAAACTTGTAGCGACTACTCCTCTGAAAATAAATCTTTATGTGAGGAAGCTATCAAGCTGGCTTGCGGAACGTCGGTTATTCTTCCCTAGGCTGCCCGCCCGTGCACGAAAATTGCCAGAAGGGGCACCTGGGCGTATTCCTCCACCAATGGAAGCTGGAAAGTCGCCATATGACCTTAAGGCTGTTGATGCGACTTATAAAATTCAATTCAATTCAGTTCAATTCCTCTGAAAATAACTGACGGATTTTCATGAAACTTCACAGGGATGTTTTTCCTGATATGTAATTGGTCCTAGCAAGAATACAGTGGTCGAGGCCGAAAATTCAAGATGGCCGCCGCGGCTAAAGAACGATTTTCAAAAAACAAGTTTGTAGCGACTACTTCTTGAAAACTATAAGTGATATTGATATGGGAACTTCTTTTAAAATGATCAGCACGGCATGAGGTTTGTCCTTGTCGAAAATCCATTATGAATTCAACGTTAAACATGCCTGTCAGCGGCAATCTTTGTTTACATGGAGTTATAATAGTTAACAGCATGTAGCGACTACTCCCTCTGAAACTACTTGACGGAGTTTAATACAAACTTCACCAGGAATGTCTTGCTCTTGATATCTAGTGATCCTAGCAAAAACTGCATGTATTTTCATGAAACTTTACAGAAATGCTGCCAATGATGTCTAGGTGAACCTAGCAAAAATGCATGTTGATCTGAAATCCCAGGCTGCCGCCGAAAGCTAAAAATATATTTTTAAAAAACAAGTTCGTAGCGACTGCTTCTTGAAAACTATAAGTGATATTGATATGGACTTTTTCTAAAACGATCAGCATGACATGCTGTTGGTCTCTGTTGTAAAAGTTTGATTTGACATTAAACATGGCTGCTGCGCTGGCCATCTTTGTTTACATAGAGGTTATATAGTAAAATATTGTAGCGACTACTCCTAATGAAAACTTACTTTACAGATTTTCAAGAACTTCACAGAAATGTTGCTCTTGATGATCTAGCTATCGAAACCCTATCAGTAGAGCTTCCAGGTCATTGACCCTCTTGTTGATGTGAGTTCTGGCCCCTTGAAATTTTTTTCTCAAAAACAATATTTATATATGCTATTTCCTATACAGATATTCTTTCCCCAAACTTTGTGAGAAGCATCGGATCAGTATGAAGTGGAACTGCGTAAATACATGTAGTGGTGGGGTATGCGTTTGCAGGGTATTAATAACCTTCAGTGATAGTTTAGTTTGAATTTTTTTTAATCTACACTCTTTATTAATTTAAACTAGGTTTGCACACCCTTTTTGTGATGTCTGCGCGATCTCTGTAGTATGAGGAAACACGCTTTTCTTTCGAGAAAAGAGATCCAAGCAGGGACCTGACACACTGAGTTGTACATACAATTTTTATTTTTTTCACATCAATAATGTTGTTTTTGTACAGCATGAAACTTAAAATATGTACATTTTGATAGTCAGGCTAAATAAAATTTATACCTCAGTTTACTGTAACCCTACCAACCACTGAAAACATCCCCGACTCCTTTTTTTTTTATTGAAAAAATATAAATTAAAAAAAAAAATTTATAAAAAAAAAATGAAAAACAATATAAATGTTGAAAAAATAATAAACCACCCCATCACGTGTGCATTTTTCAATTTTTGAAGTGCAGTTTTGACAGCGTGTCGAATTCCACGGTATACGGTCTGCACAGGACTGGTATAAAACAGTCAAAATGGCGTCTCCCAGTGCTGTTTTGGCTGTACAGTTTCAAAATGTCAACACATGGAAGCGCTCAATGTTATGGCATGCACTCTCCATAAAGAATCGACTGTTGAATTGTTTGACAAATACCACAAACAGGTCGATAAATGCCCAGAGTTCCAGGCCACCTGTCGTAAGTTTGTTTCTAAAAATAGTAATAGTAATGTGCATATGTTTACTTGCTTCTCAGCACTAAGCATTGGCATCGACTACTACTGCATTATAAACTTCTTGAAGAAGTATGCCGTTCCCATAATAATTTTCTGAACTCAACCTCATAATAACTAACATGAGACATTTATAAATATTTATTACTTTCTGATGTTAGATAAGTAATAAACATGTAAGTTCAACCACCTTTTACAAAACCTATTCAAAATGGTCAATTAACTTTTGGACATTATAACTCTTTGAATATTTTTTTCAGCTGTCCTGGGAGGCAGGAACTCTGCACTTGGTTATGTCAATCACAGAATTGGAACTACAACTGTGGGTACCCCATCCTTCCTGACGGTCATACATTCAGGAAGAGCATGGAAGTCAATTCACTAATAACATGACAGGCCCCACTGGAGATCACACTGGAGCTGGACTGATCCCAGCCGACTCATGTACTCATTGTGCTGCTGTTGGAGCTGACCCTGTTTCGGACTTTTAAAACTGTTTTACCCCTTTGCAATAATTGCAAGCGTTTGGGAAAAGAGCCAGTTGTTACCAGGCCTTTTAGGAACAATAAAACATACATAATTTCATATTGTTATCTAATGTAGTTTTTAAAATACCACATTTTCCCATTCATCAAAGCTCATCGCCACCTTAAAGGTAACTTCGCCAAAAAATAAAATAAAATAAAATTCCTACCTACCCTATTTTTTCAGCAATGTAACAGTAAACACGGGTATACTTTTATTTGGCCTCATTCATCATATTATTACCGTATGTAAATTGTAATTATTCATAATTATTCATACATATTCAGAGTGTGTTTTCATATAATTGTGCATTGAAACATTATTTATAGTCAAAAGAATACATATAGCCGGAACTCTGAATTTTTTTTTCGTCCAGCTCCTTCAGTCTTTGCTTAATATGAAAATAGCAAATATAGTGCTTACTTGGTTATAGCAAAGCACTTAAACTGGACGTTTAGTTTCAAATAAAAAAAATCATCTTTATTTCGCTTTTCCATTTTGTTCTCTGCCGTTGCTACTAAATAGAACTCACTATTAATTTTACACAAACAAACCACACATGATGCTGTAATTTCAATGCAATGAATTAAAACAAATATATTCTACAATTCTCATTCTTATTACCGCTCGTCATCATAGTATATATTGCGTACTATGATTTTTCTTGTTATATCTAGTGTTTGGTTTGTGTATTTGTTTAGGTGTTTGTGGTTGATTTTCTACCAAAATGCATACAATGTGCTCATTTCCAATATGTATTTTATTGTAATGGAGTATAATAGAGAACTTTCAGAAGCTTCATCTTCTAATTATGGCAATGATAATCATATTTAAAAAATATATCCCATTTTTCAGCGATATTTGTTCAAATTTTGAAATTCTAGTCCACCCCACCACCGCCATTTTCTAGACTCCAAGCTATTGCAGTTACTCAATTTCAAGTTGTTTTGGCTGGACCCTTAATAGATCTTAATGCCCTAGCCTAAAGGGGGAAATGGAACATTTTCATACAAACTTTACGCAAAATAAATGCACCTATATTATCACAAATATTCCTTTCGCAGAGTACTCCATCAATAACCAAGTATTATATATACAAAAGTTAATTATACTTGTCCGAGTATTTATTCGTTCTTTATGAATAGTTCATGAGCTTACTTAGGTAATGGCGATTAACTGCTTGTGGGTTATTGATTACATAGGTTGATTATAGGTGAATTTAAAGGTGAACTATTCAAGCAATCTCATAAAATAACAGGGGATAGTAGCTTTGTTATGTCCTTGTTATATGCAAATGATATGCATACTAAAGAACAACTCTTACACAGAATACAGAAGATTTGTATTTTATATATTTATGAGTGAATAAAACATGCATGTCCTGATTTGGTTAGAACGGTAATGCAGGGAATAAAAGTAAGATTACATCAATTAAATATACGGACATGTTGTATAATACTTATTTAGTTAGTGATGTATAAGATTTCGATATACTGCAAATATTTAGATTGAACAATGTGTTGTACTGCGCAGAACTATCTCGGTAACTATAGTTCTTTCAATTACACCCACACATTCCTTTATATGGGGTTGTTGTAACAGTGTTCCTTTAATATGACTGTAGTATACGTACGTTTATTAATGTGGCATGGTTCATTATTATTGATGTACTGAACAGTTTGCACATATGTGTACTAATGGGTCAACATTATCATCTTCTCCATCAAGGCGATGTTACCACCAGAAACACCTCGTCCTGACACAGTTTCAACTGCAACATCATCGCCAAAGTTGAAGCTAACGAAACTAAGGTACGTACACCCATATGTATTTTTGTTGTGTTGTTGTTTTTTCTTTGTTCTTTGTTTGTTTGTTTGTGTGTTACGATATACACCATATGCAAGAATTGTTCATCTTATAACGTCATACACTTTCATTTTGTGAACTGAATTATATATATTGATATTCTCTCCGAATATGTTCATTTTACTGTCAATTCTGATTCCTCGATATAAAACATTATGACATGGACTATTATGTGATTCCTAATTTTGCTGCATCCATATTCCTGAAAAAAAGAGAAGATAAATAAATAAATGTTGTTTTGAATCAAATATATTTTTAATTATAGAAAATAATTACAATATAAGTTGAAAACGAAAAATGCTTGTAAATTGTCGTTTAAGGTTATAGTACTCTGATATGCCATGAGTAAACGTATAAAGTGGAACATGGATTGTTTTGCTATTTTTCGGTTTTCACGATTTCTTTGAACATTAACATGATATTCGACTTCGCAAATTATTAAAGGTATGAAAACTTCTAGTTTGAAATATCAGCTGCAGGCATTGTTATGATTTCCTCCTCAGAGTCTATAAAACATAAGTTTCGTTACTTTTTTATAAGAAAAGAATGAACAAAAATATAACTTAAGATTTAGGGGCAAACACCCACATTTGAAAATAATGATGAAATTAATATTTATTTTGACCAAATATATCTTTGTATTGTATGTGATAATACAGCATCAATAACTATTCATCTTTTTGTCTTACAAAATAAGAATAAAATGCTTAATTTGGTTAATTTATAAATTCATCGTTAAAATACGTGCAACTTGTATTATTATGTCAGTTTGTTAATGTTGCGATAAAAAAAAATCGAATTTTAATTCAACAATTATATTTTGTCTGCAAATGAAACATACGATCATATATTAAATGCAAACACAGTTTTAAACAAGTATGACTTGCATTTAGTGGAGTTATTTGGTTTAAGGTAAAACTCTACGGCAATAGAAACATAATAGGTTTAAAAATGGAAAATAATGTGCAATTAATTCAAAATGTAATTTAAATCGAACGGCGTGAAATTGGAAAAAAAATACAATGCATACGTTCTAAATGACAATTTCACATAATTAAATTACGATTTGTTATGATAATCACTTCTGAATCCGTTGAAAAATAAAATCTTAAACAAAAGTGTTACGTTATACGTTGAACACCTCTTCTAGATAAAAGTATTTTTATATTAAAACATGTTTTAATATACATACTAAACCACACAATACATGTTTTAAATGGTATAAAATACTCCTGTATTAGTTGTGTAGTGTATTAGAAGGTCATTATTGTTTTTATCATTCGCTTTACGAACCATTAAGACAGAATTGCTACAGAGGAGGAAAAAACATAAAAAATAAAAATTTGGACGACTATGTTTTATTTCGATGGAGAGGAAAAGAGAATGTTCGATTAAAATCTGGGAGGAGGTAAAAAAAAAAAAAAAAGCAGAATAAATTAAATTCCGTTTGGAAAAATAAAATTCCTAATTGTGCTTTTTCGTAGGAAGGTTCATAAAACGAATTAACAAAGATTAATGGCCTAATTACTGGTTTAGAAAACTTGATGTTACTTTTTTTTCAGATTTAGATTCAATAATAATACCATGCCATCTAGCATGCGAATGAAGTTATGGTCGATAATATTAATTTCTGGGGCGGCAGTCTTCGCTCTGTACACACTGAATGTAAACAATTCTGGTAAGTAAGATAAATACTTATATTACACTATTAGTATACCATTTTTCTATATTGATTGTGCGCCAAGAGGTCCACTTTTCAGAATGTATTATTATACAATATTTTATATAATATCAACTCTTTACAAATAAAACAACGAAACTCATCATTTAAAAAGACTTCCAGTATGATTAGCTGCTATGTTTCATTTTATTTATTGTATTTTCTTCCAGTATTTTTCTCAAACATAAGTTAAATAAAAGTGTACACAGTGAAAATGTGTATACATTTTTATCCTGATCAATTCCGTTCAGATATTCGGACTTAAACGTCGTCGTGTTACGAACATAACCTGAATTGTATTCATGTTTATGCTATTATTGTTAATTAGTTAAATTAGTTCTTAGATATTTAATCGTCTTGTAATGACTGACAATCATTCGGCGACTTATCGGTGAAATGTTTCTTTTATAAAGTTGTCGTCGTGGTTTGCGAAAACATGTTGCCTTCAAGTCATAAATAAACAGAGCAGTTTTAAAATGCGGCCACGGATGACGGAGAAAAGGAAGTTCGTATTGCCGAGTTGACAAAGATTATTCCTGGCTTGGATAATATGTATATATACCATTGTATCCAAATAAAACATATTGTTGTAATGCATCGTGAATGACACGATAAGATGAAACAGCAAAACTGTGTTCTTTTTGTAAACTGTTAAAATTGGTTTGAATATCTGCCTTATTGGTCGACGGATTTGATCGGAACAACCAATGTACAATGTTTAAATAGTCATACACATTTACACTGTGTTCTGGGATTTGTCATTCAGCTACCTTGTCTTTACATAATTGCATTGTACGGCGTAAATACATGAAAGTATATTGAAAAAATGCATCTATTGAATAACAGTTACTGATTATAAATGTATTTGTGTAAGTTCATATATAGGTATCGTTTACACGGATATTCCTTTTTATGTTTACATAAAATAGTCTAGTGTATTAAACGCTTGTACCGACGGATTTGTAGTATTTGTATTTAAGCAAGGGTCGCATTTTAATTAAGTAAGCGTCTCGTGATGTACGAAATGAAATATTTAGTCTACCTTTGCCGGTATACTTATTGTGTTAAGTATATAACACATATTATATGACGATTGTTTTAAAGAAAGATGGTGAAATGATTTGGACACAATTTAACATTATCCAGGTCAAGTGCAGCTGGTTGGGACAGAGCTAAATGGTAGTAGAGCTAGCGTTAAATCAGGTTAGTGAATCAATTAAGTAAACTATTTGCATTAATTATTTAAGGGGCTCTTGGCAATTTTGAAAACTTCATCAAGCATCGATTTAGTAATCCAGTATCATATTGACTTTAACTCTGTAATATCTATATTTTAATAACTAATCCGAGCCGTCTCGGGCACTTAAAGCATTTTTTCTCCTTTTGTTGGCCTTTAGATTCAGATTAAATATCAAAATCGTAAAAATGGTTGGTAAGGTTAGAGAAGGCTCGGATTAGTCAATAACACACAATATGAGCAATGTTATTCTGCCATAGGTTTACATATATTACAGGTGCAATATAATCAACAATTAGAAAAATGTATGCAACAGAATTTTGCTTTAAACTGCTCAGACACATAGCTATTAATAATTATATACATATAGTCAAGTTATGTAGACAATCTTACGTGACGCCGCTTTGTTTCAAAACATTAAGATGACCGTGTGTTTCTTTAATACGTACAATTTACACGTTTCATATTTAACGTATTGCATTTAAAATGAAGTGTCCATCTGGTGCTAGGTAATGCAATGAATAAATAGAGGATCTTACATGAGTACTCATTCATTATTGAATTTATTAAACGAGTTGGCAAAATGATATAATGCGAGGCTCTTGCCGAGCATTATATCATTTTTGCTAACGAGTTTAATAAATTCAATAATGAATGAGAACGAATGTTAGATTCTATTTATCACATAACGTCACATTACGTCAGAAACCGTACATTAACGTGACATCCATGACGTCATTATCGTTATGTTATACCGCTAGTGGAATATCGAAAATATTGAAGTGTTATTACACTCCCACACCGCATGTAATGTGATAATGTACGATAACGAACCGCTTTGCGAGAAAGTCCTTATACATTATGCCATATTTCCATGTTGTCAGCATTAAATTGAATATGCCGCAGCAACTCAAGCGTTTGTCTCATTTGTGGATTTCAACTAGGATTTTCATAAAACATATATCTGTATATAATACTGTAATGACTATTGGTCCGCCATCTTATAAAACAATTATCCCGGGGTATGGTCAAGTGAAATGTTCAACACAAAGCATGCATTAGGCATGAGCATGTCAACCATACAGTACATGGTAGTAATTCAACACTCTTGATGTGAACATAATATCGGAACGAATACTTCTAACCCTTTATATCCGGAAAGTTGATGCAGTTTTACTCAAAAGTTGGTTTGCTTTTTATGTGAAATAAATTGGTCCATATAATAGTTCATCTATCTATCTAGAACACATGAGACATCATTTCTAAATTAAAGAAGCCATGTTATCAAATCATTCAAATTTCCAAAGAACACCATTGTTTAAAAAAAAAAAAAAAAAAACTCTTTATATGCCATGTGCCTTCAATACACACATGATACGCTGCACTTACATTGTAAATTGAAGTATTATGGCGAAACAATCGGATAAACAGTTCATGTGATCGGATTTATATATTGTTATTTGGTTTGGACCGATTTTGTTCGAATATAGACATGCCTAATAAACAATTACCCGATTACAACACCTAATCTATAATTTGTTTATCACAATGAGTATAGCTTCGTACGATGTGATAACTAGCTAACATCACATGATCGATTATTAATTTAGCTATGTACTGTGATTATCCGCTAACTAATCCTTTATGTGTTTGTCGCCATAGCTCCTTATGACGTACTCATTACCACGTACATGAGAAGTGGTTCGAGTTTTCTCGGCAAGGTGCTTGGTTGGAGGAACGATACGTTTTATGTGTACGAGCCACTTTGGAAGGATCTAACTTGGAAATATTATAAAGGCCACAATCAGCTATGCAACAGCTCTTATCCAACATGTGTAGTTTCGTAAGTCCATATACATATACAATAACAACACGCCACATGTAGAATTGTAGTGACTTTAAAGCAACAGATAGCATTAAATAATAGTGAAACAGTTTTTTTTATCTGTAAAAAATGGCAAATGTAACACTTTAAAAGTCGCGTGTCACGGATAGTATGTATTCATGTTATTTACATATCATATATTAAATGTTAAACGAAACTCATGTTCAATATTTAAAACAGCTTGAATATTGAATATTAGGCTCAACAAGTACGACGTAAAATAAAGTATTAATAAAACTGAGTAGAGTAAATAAGTATGGGGGTGTTTCCCCCCCAAACCACCACACCCACACCCCGCCCCCCTCCCCCCCACCCCCCCCCCCCCCCCCCAACTCCTTTTGGTACGCAGTATTCAGGGCAAATTTAGGGAGTATTCAGTAACCACGGCCCTGGGTACCAGTACCCGCAAATTACATTATTTAGTATTCAGTACGCATAAAAAATAGGTACATTCCTTCAAACTATGTTTTCTATGTTAACAAAACCTGTTGAAATCCACATAAATCTTAGGACATTGTATTTGGATTTCATGATTGATCCCAAAACAGCAAACTGGTGAGATACACCTTTAATACAGTTTTAAATGTTCTTTTATATCACATCTTTTTAAAATTAGACGAATAAATAGCAAATAGGTTAATTCTTATGAAGAAATTCATGTTAAATATTATTCAGTACTCGGGTCTATAATGAAGGAGTATTCAGCTCTAAATTAGAGAGTATTCAGTACTCGTGGGGTGGGGGAGAAGGGGGAAACACCCACAAGTATTTTGTACTTCGTCTCGGTCAATAATTCCGTTTCGAGTCAACAGTCGCTACTTCGAAAGAATTCGAAAGAATAATTATAACCATTGACCTCAAGAGACGTAGATAGGTTGTATAATAGTGTATGCCTTTATTTTCAGTCGTGAGAATTCTCTACCCACTGTAAACGAAAGCCAGTCATATCTTTTGGATTTATATCGGTGCAATTTAGAACCCCATTCGGACCGACTTATTGAGAGACTACACACATACAAGCAATTCGCAGGTCGGTCATTATGTATTGATGAGCATGATGAATCATTGCACCATGCTTCTTTCATTACCGTTAGTTTTATATACGTCCGACTGACTTTTATTATAAATAAGTCATGCTATAGGCACGTTATTCCGTTAAATAGGACATTATTGATGGCACTGTGTTTCCGCAGAGAGAACGCATCATAGTAACAACTTCAATATTGTAAACTGATTGTATATACATGCATTTCATTGTTTCTTGTAATGTACGATATGTTTATAATTTGTAAAAACGAAAATGATAATTTCAATTAACAAAGGTATATCATTTCAGCGAAAATGAACATGAAATTAAACGATGAAAATGATTAAATGTACGAAAGCTTCTAGTTCGAAACATCAACTGCAGGCATTTTTGTGATATCCTCCGCTATAAAAAAAAAAAGTTATATGTTTCTTAAAAGAAAAGATAGAAAAAATCGTAAAAATGGTTGGTAAGGTTATAGAAGGCTCGAATTAGTCAATAACACACAATTTGTTAATAACACACAATATAAGCATTGTCAAAGCGGTTTGTGGACTCCCATTATTTATGGCATTGCAGCACGTGGCAAACATTTCGTTTACTTTTGTTAACAGTATTCCACACACTGTGTAAGTATGCCACACGCTGTGTAAGTATGCCACACGCTGTGTAAGTATGCCACACGCTGTGTAAGTATGCCACACACTGTGTAAGTATTCCACACACTGTGTAAGTATGCCACACGCTGTGTAAGTATGCCACACGCTGTGTAAGTATTCCACACGCTGTGTAAGTATGCCACACGCTGTGTAAGTATTCCACACGCTGTGTAAGTATGCCACACACTGTGTAAGTATGCCACACGCTGTGTAAGTATGCCACACACTGTGTAAGTATGCCACACACTGTGTAAGTATACCACACACTGTGTAAGTATGCCACACGCTGTGTAAGTATTCCACACGCTGTGTAAGTATGCCACACGCTGTGTAAGTATGCCACACGCTGTGTAAGTATTCCACACACTGTGTAAGTATGCCACACACTGTGTAAGTATGCCACACGCTGTGTAAGTATGCCACACACTGTGATGCCACACACTGTGTAAGTATGCCACACGCTGTGTAAGTATGCCACACGCTGTGTAAATATGCCACACACTGTGTAAGTATGCCACACGCTGTGTAAGTATGCCACACACTGTGTAAGTATGCCACACACTGTGTAAGTATGCCACACACTGTGTAAGTATGCCACACGCTGTGTAAGTATGCCACACACTGTGTACGTATGCCACAGACTGTGTAAACTGTTTTTGAAAGGAACAAGAGCAAGTGCTTGTTTGTTTTTAAAGTAAGTACTTTAAAAAATTAAAAATATGTATCCCGTCGAGTAAAGTTAACAAGATTAGCCTAAAATAGTATAATAATTGTTCCTGACAATGTATTTTGTCATATTATCATATCTAAATAGATTTCCTTTGTCCGGCTTAATATTATAGTTTCAATCTCAACTAAAAACAAGTCATAGTATTCGGTTCTTCAGATAAACTCATTATTCGTTTTACAGGTCCAAGTTGGGAGTCTTATAGAAAATGCCGAAAAATGGGAAAAACTAAAAAAAAATGCCTTTCCGTGGTTGTGGCAGAGTGCCAGCAGTCAACACATCGAGCAACAAAGGTACTCCGGATGGGTCTTGACAATGCAGCCACTTTGCTCCTAAACAATCCTCGACTTAAAATCATACAACTCTTTAGAGACCCAAGATCCATTATTAACAGTAGACTAACCGCAAAATGGTATAAGCTCAAGCAAAAACCTTTTTCAGCAAAGGTAAATGATATCAACGTTCTTTGCTCTAGAATCATGAGTGATATACGGACGGGAAAACAATTGCTGAAGGAATTTCCTGATCGAATAAAAATCGTCCAATATGAAGATTTTGAACATCCGATAAAGCAATGCGCCCGGCTGTACAAGTTTCTGGGCATGTCATTCACGGCCAGCTATCGGCGCTTCGCGGAATCGTTAGCACGCCCGGTTAGCGATAAAAATGAAGGCAGCGGCGGAAGTCGTGGATTCCATCCATTTGCCTATAGGAAAATGTTGGATTGGACAATTGTTAAAGTCGTGGATAAATATTGTGGAGATGTATATAAAGAACTAGGATACATACGATTTAGCAATGAAAGGGAATTAAGAGATACGCGTATACATCCTGTACAAACACATTTGCCGTTTGCACTATAATAAATGACAATGTAATACAAACGCATTTGCCGTTTGCACTATAATAAATGACGATGTAACACAAACACATTTGCCGTTTGCACTATAATAAATGACGATGTAATAAAAACACATTTGCCTTTTGCATTATAATAAATGACAATGTAATACGAATAATTGCTCGAAGCCATCGACGTATAGCTTTAACGGCACGTATTCAGTTAATATTTCTCCCATTTATCGTCATGTGAGATAATGCGTTTCCCCGTGAAAGATAACTCTATCTTACATGACATGTGACTCTTACATGAAACGTCATGACGTTGGTGACGTAGCCTTATTTTATTTTTAAATCAAATGCAGTCATTCAATTATGCCTCCACTAAGCGCATAATGAGAGAAAAATAATCCATCCTGAGTTATATTCTTTCATGATGAGATGATTGTTATATGAGATCATTCAATAGTTTTATTTTAAATCATCCGGGGCTTGAATTCACAAACCATTTTGAGAATATTCTTTTAAGCCCAAGTATGCAAATGTTCAATCACTATTTCTTTAAGTTTCAAGTATAAATGTTCATCACAAGCTGCTATGTATACATATAATTAATACTAATAAATAGCAACATCATACATTTGTTTACCTTTGAAAATCCTGGGAATATTTATGAACAAAATGTGAGTACTATGAAGAATGGTTGGTGAATTCCAGGCCCAAAGTTTGTTTCCGATTTCTTTACTTGCAAATAATAACTGTGATTATTTATAGATTCTATAGACATTCTGTGATATATTTCAGTATAAATTTATTGGATTTTGGACTGTATGAGGTACGATGGACATTTTAAATACTTACTGCTATTGTTTAGGATAAGGAATAGAGTAAAAGAAGAGTTTTTGTTATAACTGGTATGACAGCATTAATTGTCATAAAGGAAAGAAAGCATACGCAGCACTTCGATTTTACTGTGTTGGCCATAGGCAGTAAAGTCCAATTTTCCATTCTGAATCAAGCACTTACAGTCTAAAAGTGTTTTTTTGGGAAAATACAGTTACTGCTGCTCATAAAAATCCACAACATCTGGTACATGGCCCAGTTTTGTTTGTTTTTTTAATGTGAGTGGTGGCAGTCAAGGTACTCTTTTCGGCTTTCACTAAACAGTTTGCACCTAAATTCATACGCATTTTGAGCACCCACAAATGTGTCACATTTTGCTGTCAGTGTCGTCTAATCGCTGTTCATCCAATCTCACACTATTGTTTTCTAACCTGCAACAAGAAAAGAAAATATCCATGGGCAATTATTAAAATATCTCAAACCGAAGAACACCCCTACTTTTTATGGTGTAAGAATCATCCTACAGTCACATGCAAGGAGCTAAGTGCAAAGTGAGACCTTTATCTGTATATTAAATTTGAATTATACTGACTTCTAATCAACTTCAATCTCAGTATATGTATTTTTAACTTCATGGTAATTGTTTATATTTTTTAATTGTAATATTGATGTTGAAATGCATCCTGTTATATATATTAAAAAGGATTTTATATTATATATAGATCTACCAAACGTTAAGTAATAGTTCTCAGTTTATCACAAATACTACCCTTCCATAAAACATTTGAAGTTTCTAGACAAATTGCATTAATTCGGTACCATTGTTTTATGACGTTTCTACACACATTAATTTTTTTTCAAGGTCCATGTATTAAGCAGTAGCTATGTTTTCTTCTTGATAAACAAAATATGTTTGTACAATAAATTCCTAGGATTTCCGAATTGATTTTGCTGAATTAGTCGGTGTCTAATAAATTACTGAATATGCCTACTGAATAAGTCAGTGCCAAATAAAGCAAAATTGATGAGGTCTCGCCTTTATCAGGCAGAAAAGTGCATATCTGCATGATATCTGCGTAGCACTTTACAGCGATGTGATGTTACTTCTGGTATGGCCTCTTACCGCTGCGGGTTCGAAACCCACTGGGAGTTCGACTTGCAAGTGAAGAAGTGTCGATTCCTACATATGGTTTAAACATATTTTATTGCAACATTTACATTAGTTTGCAAAAGGGTTGGGCCACAAGTTCTACAACATTAGTTACGGCCCGTCCCTATACAGTTTGTTTACAAAATAAATAGTATGGCAGTTTTACAATCATAAAACATTTTAAACGAAAAGTATAGGAAATGCATTACTGAAGTTAACAGATATGTGTAAAGAGAAAGGAAGAGGAGGAAAAGGACAGACAGTTAAAGACGTCTCGTAAGGGATCAAATGTGAACAAAGTGAGATTCATCGAAAACGCTTGGTATCTTTAATATATTTTTGAACTGCTATAAACACAAGCTCATTATCTCTATCGTTCAGCTCTGTATTACCAGAACACAACTTATCAACACTTAACGGATGGAACGGTCGTGTCGAAATGAAGAGCGTACGCCTTTGTTTATTATATCGACAACACTTAAATAAGTAGTGTTCGACGTCCTCTCTTTGATCTCCACAGTCACAACTTGATGATAAGCGCAAATGATTTAAATACAAGTCATGATTTAGATCGCTACATGCATTTCTTAAGCGAGCATGAATGATTGAAAGATATCTTGAGCCACATAAGTAGTATTTTGGAACAGTGGGGCATTGGAACGTCCTCAGAAGAGAGCGTTTAAATGTGTTTAATGATAATGATTCCTTAATATGTATGGGTAAATCATTCCAAAGGCTTAGCGATGATGGTATGAATGATTTTGAAAATAACTCCGTTCTCCTTATTGGAGTGACATAGTCATTCATGTTTCTTAAATTATAATCGTTTACATCTCTGACGAAGGGCGGAAATAATTGAGCTATTGAATTTGGTAACATACTGTTTTTTGCTTTATATACCGTGATAAGTTTTTGAAAAACACGTCTGTCTGCTAATGAGAGCCAACCAATTTCGGCAATTAATTTATTAATTGAAACGGACCTAGTTAATCCTGTAACAATTCTTGCAGCTTTATATTGTAATTTTTCTAAAGAATTTTTTTCATAAACTGTGCAGCCATCCCAGACAATAGAAGCATACTCTAATATCGGTCGCATATATGAAATATATATTTGGTTTATTGTTTTCCGTCCAATTTTATATTTAAGGAATCTCATCAAACCTAAAACCTTTGATGCTGAAGATAAAATATTGTTAATGTGTTCATGCCATTTACCATCATTACTTAAAGTTAATCCCAAATGTTTGTGATGTTCTACAAATTCTAACTGCACATTATTGAAAAATAAATTTGGTTTTCGAACATTTTTCGATGCTGATATGAATAATACTTCAGTTTTGTTTGGATTAAACGTAACTAACCATGTTTTAGCCCATTCTGACATTATGTGTAAATCATGATTTAAAATACCTTCCATATCATCTATATTTGATGTCGAAACTGAAAGCGAGCTGTCGTCAGGAAATAGTCTAGTTATGCTTAGCATATTATCAGCAATGTCATTTATATATATTAAAAAGAAAAGAGGCCCAAGAACAGAACCTTGGGGCACACCGGCTAAAGTTAATTTAGAATCTGATTTAGCAGTATTTATAAGAACTCTTTGCGATCGATTAGAAAGATAATCTGCGATCCATAGCAACAGTTTGCCATCTATACCATTTTGTTTAAGTTTAAATAGTAGTGCTTTTCTCCAAACGCGATCAAATGCTTTGGAAATATCGGCAAAGACTATACACATAAGCTGTTTCGCATCGATTGTTTGACAAATATGATGGTAAATATCTAGGAGTTGATAAACTGTAGAATGACCTGGTCGAAATCCGAATTGATTAGCAAAAAGTAAATCATTGAAAATTAAAAAATTAAAAACATGTTTAAAAATTATTCGATCCATAATCTTTCCTACACAACTAAGTAATGAAATTGGTCTGTAATTACTGGGCGAATTTGAATCGCCTGCTTTGAACAATGGTATAACAGTTGCAGTTTTCCATAAATCGGGATATACGCCTTCATTTAAAGAACGGTTAAACAGTATAGACAATGGTTTTGATATAGTAAAAACGGTTTCCTTAAGCATTCTTTGACTTATTTCATCCTCTCCACTAGCTTTGTTTACTACCAAAATATTAATGATATCAATTATTTCTGATTCTTGAATTACAATCTCATCTAGTTTTGAATTAGTTAACAAATTAAACTGCGGTAATTGAGCATTTGTTTCATCAACAGAGGAAATGGAAGCATAATAATCATTTAAACAATCTGCCTTTTCTTTATCTCTGAAAAATATACAATGTCTCCATTATTTAATATAGATGCCAGAGGTGGTACAACTTCGGAGTTTTTATTCGTCTTCATGTAATGTTTCAATAATTTCCAATATTTACGCTGATCACCTACATTTGCTTCATATATTATATCTTCAAGATTACTAAAGAAGTTCTCTCTTGCATGTTTTTTTAAATTATTAACTTTGTTTCTCAGTGATTTATATAAATTCCAGTTCTCAGGTGTATTAGTACGGACAGCCTTCTGTTTTTGACGATCGCGTTGTCTTGAAACGCGCCTTAATTCCGAGTCATACCACGGTTTATCATTAGGCCTAATAGTAACAAGTTTTGACGGAATACATAATTTAACGAGCTCTATAAATGTATTTGTAAAAGTCTTACACGCTTCATGAACAGATCCATGTATTAGGATGCTCCAGTCATAAGATGTTATAAGAGCGTTAAGTTTGGCAAAATCAGCCTTTTTATAGAGCCACACACGTCTTTTATATGTGCATTTTTTATCATATGTTAATGGAATAAATATATATGTACTATAGTGATCACTGATTTCACTAGGTGTTTTTATTATACCAGAGTTTATAAATTTAAAGTCAATCGGTATAACAATAGGGTCTAATAAGGTCGATGACCGATCAGAAATGCGCGTTGGTTCATCTATAACATTTTTCAGATTATTAATGAGTATTATATCTTTCAGATAGTGGTTAGCTGGATTTAACTGGTCTTCGTTAATATCTCCAACCATAACTATGTTGTTGCAAGTATCAAGAGATTTTTCAATGCAGATATTTAAATCTTCCCAAAAACTAATAGGCGCCTTTGGTTGTCTATAAACTGTACATAAAATAAACGATTGTTCTCGGTCTTTTATTTCTATCCAAAGCGTATCCTGTATTGCATTTTCAAGTTCAGTTATTCGTCGCGAAAATATGTTTTCCGATATATAAACAAGTATACCACCAGAATGTGCTGTTTTGTCTTTTCTATACATAGTTGAAAAACCATCAATTTGCAAGGAGTCCATTAAAACGTTATCAAATAAATGTGTCTCAGTAAAACATAGTATATCAAAATCAGTTAAATTGTCCTTAATGTAATCTATTTTATTGCGAATACTTCTGATGTTTAAGTGTAGAATGGAAAGACTAGGGCTGACAGATTGCGAATTGGGTCCCGGATTTTGCTCAACATCGTTCGACATAATAACTAATAATGTCATAACTAACGAGAATTGTATGTTAAGAATACTGTCGGAGGCACGAACGATAACTGCCTTACAAACGGATGACCAGTATGCAAGCAATTTCATGATAAATTGAAAAATAAAGCTAAAAGGTTTAAAGCAATAACATAGTTTTTGTATAACACCATGCGTTTTTATATAAAAGGTTCCAATTGTCACTCGCCAGCTACTTAAATCACTACCCATTTGGTTTTAATAGAAACGATGTACAACTGGCGAATGACATCTGGAACCTTCTGAAATCGCAATGTTCTAAAAATGATAACCTCGAGACAATACAGAAAAATGGAACAGATAAAGAAAGAAGAAATAATAGGAAAAATATTGCAGTTACTGTATCAGTTTTGCAAATTGTGTAATACATGCTAACAACCCTACATTCGGATTTGCAAAATATTTAGGGATAATCCGAGCATTTACTAAACAATAGAATATCATACATGCTCAAACCACCACTCAAGAAGGTAGTATCAATATTTTTACATATCTATCTTTATTATATAACTATTCCTGTGTGGAGGTTTGGTTAAACATAACATATTTACATACCACCTGATAAAACTACCAGCCAAAACAAACAAACAAAAAAACTTCCGTTAACTGCAAGTGCGTTTATATAAACGATGGACAGACTGCTTCTTTTTAGCTGGAAGTTTAATCAAGCTTTGTCAGTATAATCATTCCTTCTGCCTGTTACGAGAATCACGAGCAAATACTGCTCTTTGTCACGCCGTGAGCCAAAAATAGTAACAATGAATGGGAAAGAACTACAATCTTTTACTTTGCCTGTTACGAGAATCTCGAGAAAATACTGAATTTTGGCTAATAATAGATGATCATAGATCATCGTGAACCAAAAATATACCAGATGCGCAAGTAACAATTGAGGCATAC
The DNA here is from genome assembly GCA_037043455.1 of Cyrtodaria siliqua. Classification (NCBI taxonomy): domain Eukaryota; kingdom Metazoa; phylum Mollusca; class Bivalvia; order Adapedonta; family Hiatellidae; genus Cyrtodaria; species Cyrtodaria siliqua. Next base: position 25,190 of record JAWPHD010016943.1, on the reverse strand, counting down.
ATCAGAGGTATTTAGCAATGCTTAGAACAATGCATTTTAATTTGGTCAAACGTTTTGAACATGTTTACGAGATTACGGACATTTGACACACACTTTTGAAATAAACGCAAACAAAATATGTAAATGAGTAATAAAAAAACCAGCAGTTATTATCAATACCACTGTCATCGCATATTCCGCAATGATCATTATATACAAACATCACACATTATTATGGTCATCATTGCCATCATCGCCATCATAGTTATCATATAATTATAATCAGTCATAATTGTAATCGCGAAGTCCTCGACACAATATCAGCAACATAATAATAGTACTGGAAAATAGTATCAAACATAATATCCAATAACTAAATGCTAATCACTAAATGTTAATCATCATCATCATCATCATCATCATCATTATTATAATGAGTATCATTAATATATTATCGCCATCTTCATCACCACCATCATCAACAACATAATAATAATTTTGTTGGTTATTGATATACTGTGATAATTACGAATATCTGGTAATTGATATACTGTGATAATTACGAATATCGCTGTCATAGCACAATCGTTATCATACACAACACATTATGTCATCTTCGCCATTATCATCATAGCCATCGTTAAACTTATACCCTTAGTTCTCATAAATGACACACCATAGTCAAAATATAACTAAAATTTAATTTCGATATCTGACACATGTGATCGTTATAACTGTAAGAATAATCGTTCATGTCATTCTAGAAAAATTAAGGTCTGATCAATTGTCTTTAAAAGTACAGGGACACTGGTTTCTTCTTTCTTCGCAAAGATCCTACCATCGCGAGTCCAAAAAGCATGGATTTCTTTGTGGATTCTAGCGTTTATTAAACGTTTAATGATTCCATGGTTGTAGGCTGTTAAGTCTTCAGTAACAAAGATTCTGTTAGAGTTACCTTTTAAGTTTTTCCTGTGCATGTATACCGAGTTTTTTATGTGGTAACGAGAGAACTTCACAATGAGTTGTTTCTTGTTTCTACCTATTGGATGACATCTCTCAACGTCGGACACAGAAATGGGATTACCAGAAGAATGATCCGTTTGAAGAATATGTTCGTTGACGAACTCTACAACGTGAGAAGTCAGTTTGGCTTCGTCTGTGGCAGACGATGGAACATTCAAATTGTTGATACGCAACGAATTCCTACGGCCGTATTGCTGTAGGTCATTGAGGCTCAGCTCAAGAACATCACATTTGTTGTGTAAATCTCTAATTTCACTCTGGGCTCTTTCTAGAGATGCTGATTTCTTAGCGATGAGTTCGTTCTGCTGTTTCAGAATCGCATCTTGGGTTTTAATAGTTTCCATCAGTTTTTCGTTAGATTTGATCAGTGGCTGAACAACCGAATCGTTAAATGTTGAAATGGCAGCTTCCATGGCAGATTTAATGACTGGTGAGATAAGACCAGACAGTATAGGGGTAATCCCTGTCAGAAAAGATTCCTAAATATGGTGGGAGGTGTACAGTACTGATTCTACTCAGGAAAAATGGGTGGTCTGCCTACACCACAAACAAAACTCGATCGTCATATATAACCTTAAATGTGTTAAAAATGACGTAAAACACCATACAAACAAACAAACACCATACAAACAAACAAACATTACTTCTGGTACTTCTTACTAAATGTGTAAAAGCAAATATTCTTCCTAAATTAGTCTATTGATAACAAGATCCATTATTATTATGTGGTGGCTTGTTAGAACCCGTGATCTTTGATAGTGTTAATGAATTATGATATAGACATAAGATTAAGAATGATTATGGCGGTCATTTTGAAATTCTATAAATATACTTGTAACAAAATGCCGAAGGGTGATAGGGTGTCGAATTGGTGTCACCGACAGGTATTTAATTAATCCCACCGAATGAAACGAAAACCACAATAAAACCTTGTATATGCCGCAGTGCACAATTCACTCTGAGTTTTGCTTGATATAATGTACATTAAGAAATAAAATCCATTGCACAGTTCAGTTGGTATAGTTATTAAACGAATGGTATCATCTACATAATATACTAACAATCAAAAATCTATAGCATTTATATTTTATTAGTGAACCTGAACGCAACCCTGCCGAATGGTATCGCGTGTAAAATACATCTGACATGCATGTTATGTAAGTCAACAGTGTACACTACTAGTCAACATTGTACACTACTATTACATAAAGTAATACATTAATAAGGAAATCTCACGGCATTGCAAACGTCAACAAAACTACCACGTCAGTTCCATTCTCAGTTAAAGGGGCACATTGTCATAATTGAATTTCTACATAACTTGCATATACCTTTTTTTAAAGACAAACACATTTTAATATTACTAAATGTTGGTTATATTGCACCAAAACAGTATAGTTTAAACATTTGTTAAAATATCGAAGACACATTAAAAATTTCAAATTGTATTATCTTTATTTCATTACATACAAGCTCGCTTTAAGTCTGGAATAATAAATCGAGGTGCTGATTGTAATACTTACACAAGATTGCCGATTGTAATACTTACACAAGATTGCCGGTTGTAATACTTACACAAGATTGCCTATTGTAATACTTACACAATTTTGCCGATTGTAATACTTACACAAGATTTCCGATTGTAATACTTACAAAAGTTTGCCGATTGTAATACTTACACAAGACTGCCGATTGCCGTGTGGCTATTTTGTGACAACTAATAGATAAGAACACACGACTGTAGTCAGGGATTTGATCACCTAATACTAACAACAACAACTCCATAATTTAGTTTAAATGTGTTTTTTTACTTCACCGAACAACTGACTATTGATAAGTCTTTTTTTTTAAAAAACACATTTGTAATGATGGTATGAAAAACAAGATGCCACTGATTTTACTGAAAAACATTTCTCCATTGCAAACCTCATCTTGCATTTTGAAGCAAACAATGATGTTCAAATTTTCTGTAATATGCTTGCATATATTACATGTACGATACGACGATGGATGGTCCTCCCCAATCCTCTTCCCACCGAAGTGATATGGAGATTAAACGGGTCATCTAAAGATGAATAATAAAAAAAGCGATGGAAACTATTAGTTAACAATAGTGATGTTATTAAATATGTTTCTAAAGTGGAACTTGCATTTTATTGTTTAACAATAATAATATCACAGTAACTATCGCTTCTTCCTGGTGAAAGAACGCCATTACAGGTCACTTGACAAACATACGTGCATACTTTGAATTAATCGCACATCGACACATAGACGTACTTATTTGGTGATAGAAACACATTCAGCTTCTCCAGTAGTATAAACAACAAAACTGAAAGTTTAAACAAATTCTGTTATTAGGAACATAACAAAAAAAGAAAATATACCATTTCTATATAATTTCATACAAAACTTGGCCTTTTAGCATAGGGGTAGGGTTTCAAAAACAAATTCTAAACAAGCATGGGGACCTATCATTTTTATTGCACATTTTGTTTTTGTATATGTTAAACTATGTGCTCAAGTTTAAACAAATTCTATTTTTGGGAACATACAAAAAAAGGAAATTGTATCATTATGGGCTAATTTGTGCATAATTGTGGTAATGGTCTCAACAGATTTAGTAAAAAAATATAGGTTTTACATAAAGATGGGCTTTAAATGTTGTTGTAATTAAATGTTCTTTACTTTAATACAATTTTAGCAGAATTGTGACCAATGAATAAATGATTAGACTTCAAAAATGTCTTATTTAGCTATTTCATGGACTTGTTCAACTTTTTGGACAGACTGACATGACGGTGGCATTACAATAATTTTTTAAAATTTTAGCAATGATCATGGTGTCCTACCATTATTTTTGCCTTTTCTGTCTACATATATAACAGACTTACTGTACAAAAAGTTTAAAGAAAATCTGTTATGCAGAAAAAAACTATAGAAAATGTCTTTAAGAACTCCACAACAGAGGCGCCTGTCGCGTCGATTCTATACTCAGTACATTTAAAAACGCAACATTTTTTATTTTCGAACGTTTTTTAGTCCACTGGTTTTGTATTCAAATCATAATTATATTTTATGTTATTACGCAAGTCTCTTTGTCCCAACGGTTAACATAATGGCGATAAACAGTTGCATAAGATTTGCTCTACTTCTTTCAGTTAAAACACGTTTAACTTTAGCATCTGTAACATCTCTAGAAATTAAAACAATGTGTAGCGTTTTTAAATGTACTGAGTGTAGTATAAGTTGGTGCCGTTACCAGTAACATATACACGTATACAGACATACAAATATTTCTATAGATATATAAACTCTAGCAATTATATGTATGCCGTAGCTTTCGTCCTTGCGGCCTTCCTCAGTGGCGTATTTATTAACAATGAATATACACAGTAAAACGTAACTGACGTAACGTTATTAAGCGTCGTCGTTTGGCGCGCTATTCCTTAGTATTGATGCCGTACGGCTTATAAGTTCTAAGCTTATTCTTCCATAAGCCCTCGATTATGATTATATAGAAGAGCAAAGTCAACCTAAATGCGTTGTCGAGAACGTTTTAGAGACAGCGTCCTAACTATCCGTCGGGCGCTCGCTTAAAGGGAGTACATCAGGATTTTTCTAGAAATATCTTAAATTATAAAAATGTTCCAATTCATGATAAAATACTTATATCAATCAAAATATGATGTTCGAACTATATTGTTAAGGTTTAAACTTCGAATACACCATATAGCTTGGACGGAATCGGGCACAAAATGCTGAAATTAACCCTGGTGCGTAACCTAGGATGGCACGTATTGCTGTACAGAATGAATTTCCTTGTAACTAAGGAGTCATTTTTAGGATCATTCATTATGTTTAGGTGCTTTAAAATAGAAAATATCATTATTTGTCAATTTTAAGTCAGACCCTTAGACCCCTTTGAAAAGCCTGATGTACTCCCTTTAAAGAATAAATATGAATGTTTATTGGAGAATTGCCTCATGCTATTACGGCTGCGCTATTAAGTACATTTGTTTGACATTCCTTTAACATTTGTCACTTTCTGATATCGTACGATATTCCTTATCTACTATCTATAGTCGTTTTACTCTATATATATATTCACAACTCAGACTAACAGATAAACAGAACACGATAAAGGTAAGAATTGAAATATTATATGATTGTTTTAAATTGCGCATTTAACTGGCAAAGTTACTCTTCAGACTTAAGTTATGTCGTAGTATGCTGATCTGCCTTTTTTTGATTTAGCTAACGAGTAGGCCGTATTGACTACTGATCGTTCCAAGTCGGTAAACCTGTCTTCACCACTCTTTGTGTTATGCATTGCCCTTTTCATTGTAAATTTAATTTATGTACACATTATAGAATACACTCATAACGTTACGCTTTGTTTGATGTTGGAAATCATATAACAAGTGTGTATGGAAGTACAAAAGAACACCAGTAAGAAATATTGAAATTGAAATTGTCATTTATTTAAGAAATGACGAACTTACCAATAAATTTATATTTGCTCTTTGCCATTGAATTTGGGTGCCGTGATTTCTATATAACCATTTTTCTCATTTTTTAATAGACTGGCGTTTACAGGAGTAAGTATCAAATTCTAGCATAGTAGAATTGTAAAATACAACATTCCCTTAGTCTATTAGAAATTGCTCTTATTATGGATGTTCGGACCTGTTTGAAATAAATACAGTATTTGGTTTATTATATTTCTGAATACTTAATTGGTTTCAATAAACTTACTTACTTTATAGACCAAGATGCTAACCCTACTACTGCTGATCGTGTCACCAGTACTTGCTGACTACGAGTGTTTATGTAATTACAATGTTGAGAAGGTCGTCTATGAACAAGCCTCAACAACGGGTACGACAGTCGGCTACATGTATGAATTTGACTGTAAACCGACCGCCCCGAACTCCGAGAGCCCCAGTGGATTTAAAGAGATACAATTTGAGCACAAGGTAAACCATATCTATTTATTTTCCCCCATTTCTACAGCGCCAACATTATGGTACATTTGTATTTTGCATTACGTGATCCTGCCTTAATTCCATTAAGCAATGGGAAAGCTCATATTGGCAGGATTTTATAACGGGTATTTCGACAATAAAACACGTTTAAAAACATTTGTTATTGAAAAAATGAGTTACAATATGAAAACTGTTAACGCCGAAATTAAATTATTTCATACCCCATCCAACCCCGTTTTCGCTTCTTGAAGAAGGGGTTGGATGGGGTATGAGAGGTTAATATTCAGACCACGTAATAGTCCGTCAGTAATTCAATTTAATAATTTACAAATACAACATATACTCTGAGACTGTACTGAAATATGTTCCTAATGTTCATAGGGCGGCATGCTCTTGCAGAGTGTGTTTGCTGCGCATCAATCATCAATGGCTATAGCTACAAATAGGAACAAATTAATGTCAGTTACATGTCCGACAACTGGTCAAATTGTAAAACATAACATGAGGCATATCTCATGAAACATCACAGGTGCACTGCATCTGGTAAAAGAACAACTCTTATTGATTTTGAGGTCAGTAGGTCAAAGGTCGATGTCACTGGGACCCGATAATGAAATAGTCCTTTAAAAATACATGATAAAACATTTGTTTTCAGTCATTTGATTGTATGTTGAATTTTATCAAGAGGTAAATATAAACATCCAATTTCTTCTTATAAGTCAAGCCATTTAATAACGATGCACGGTGCTGCTGTACATTATCGGATATGTGTTTTGCATAGTCAATATGTTAGTATGAACCAATATGGTAGCCATTTCTAGAATAAGGTAACTTGCTTGATACGTGATACGTCTATATGTCTGATACAACATTTCGTAAGTATCGATGTATTCAAGCAACAACAAGTGTGTTTAGTGTTATGGTTGTGGTTCTTTGTACGTTAGCTCTGGAAAACTTTTGATGATACATTTTATATGGCCGCTAGTTGTACTGGTTATACAAATAGAAGGAAACGCCACGGCGGTTCGTGCACGTCATTGCATCTATGTTACCTGTGATATTGACGTTTGTTTACTTGCTGAACTGAATAACGTTTATATCCAAAAATCGCATGTAGTTGAACATGTGTGTTTTTAAAATATTTACCGCTAAACAGTATTTATGCTTTATTTACGTTTATGTTTATGCTATGTTTATGACAACAGCAAATGGAGGTAAAACTGATAGTTTAATCAACATAACACGTCTAAAAACAATGTAAATGTACTGAGGTGGATACACATGATTGTGTTGCGTTTTCTTGTTCGAGCTGGAAGCTTGTTCGAGCTGGAAGGAAATCTATTAATAGCATTTGATTAAAACAAAAAGCGTGATCAATTTAGTAACTAGCATCCCAAACGCTAATATTCGCCCATTGAAGAGTTTCCTTCCATATATGTATCAGACCTTGTTTATTGCTTCGCAATGATTGCTGTTCTCTTAAATACAAAACAATGATGGCATTTCGTACCAATATTTAACTGCCCCACTCACGATGTGTGTATGTTTCAAATTCCAAGTTGAAAATATGTCGGTGTGTGTGGTTCGCTCAGTGTTCGAGACATACCAAATTCAAAATAGAAATAATCAGTCTATATCTAAATATAAGTTATTGCTAGTTAAGGGGAAGACAGTTACATATATTTATTCGTACTGTGTGTATTTAATCCGTAACACAGCTCATGTCCTAAATGTCCATAAATACATGTAAATGTTGATAAAATGAAACATGGGAAATATTCGTACTGCATACGGCAAAGCCGAACATGCGAGCATTAACCAGAATTCCTTTTTTATATATGGGATTTCTTTCAAACCAACACATATATTTAGCAGATTTTCATTTTGACAGCTTGCAGCCCGATAGTCAATGCATTTCAGTGTATATTTAAAGTTCTTACACAATGTTCTTCATATTACAAGGACCAGCTGTAGAAAGCACCGTACCAAAGAAGAAATGGGTCAACGTTAAGTTCTACAGGGACAAAGGTTTTGAAGAAGCTCAACGCTTTCTTCATGAAGCGAGGTTTTAAAAATTGGACTGCGTCACATGTTTCTCTATATGACAACGCTCCAGCACACAAAGCGGTTATTGTGACAGGAACAGGGAAAAGTAACTGTACTTCCGCATGCACCTTACTCGCCTGACCTTATGCCACGTGACTTTTTTCCTTTTCCACTGCCGAAAAATATATTTCAGGGAGGAAATGTGCAGATTGACAGTCCATTGGGAAAGCAATTCACCAGTGGCTAATGGGTGTAACTAAACTCCAGAAGGCATTCCATATATTGTTAAAACTGAAAACTTTACATAAAAGATAATGGGGCGTACTATGAAGAAATGTGAAGAATGTTTTTGAAATTATTTACTTGTTTTAGGAATAGCACTACAAGTAACACAATATAATGAACACCTCTCGTATATAATGTCTGTATTTGCATGCTTTAATAGTGAGATCTCACTCTATATGCACGATTTGCTTATATAGGGTTATAGGGTGAAAATCTTTCAGGTCATCGCATAACTATATTCAACTATATTATTCAGATAATTGAGGTATCAAATTAGAAAACCTCCGTTGATATTACAAGCAATTCGCTGTATATCATGTATATTACGAAACCCATGCATTTAAATTCGAGTATTGCATTTAAGTTTACAATTGTCGACTTCGATGGAAGTATCGGTTTCTTTCCGGATTGTATCGACGTTCAATTTACCCTGAAAATTATGTTGTTGGTTTAATCATCAATATTAACTCTGAAACTTCTAAAAATAAAGAATTAAATAAGATCTACCCGGAATGAAGCTATAAAACGTCGTTGCCACCTACTCTTTTACGAGGTTGCAAACATGTCTGATCGGCGGGCACAAGATACGGCTGTTCATGTACACGGAACTGGCGGCTTAACGAACCCTCCGGATAATATTCCCCGTACAAGTGTGACGGGAGACTAAACATAAGACCTTCTACCTAAATTTGATTTGTTTACCTGTCACCTAGTGTAACGCATTTCCAATAATATCTAAATTCATTCGTAGGTTGGTTTTGTAGAAGTTGATCCACAAGTACAGATACAGACTTGCCCGGGTGACGTTTCTCCTGGCGACATAGGTAAGTAGTTGAATATAATATAGAAATATAAATCTTTATTAAAACTAATATCGGCCGTAGATAACGTAGACATGCATTGTATCTGTCATATAATTCTTATAAAGCCCTAAACTAATGTTTTAAGTGTCTATTCTAATACCATAAATACACCCACACTATATAGCTTAGTTTAAAATATCTCGTTATATGTAACGTTTGCAAAGTTAGGAGAATAAGCCAGGCAATGCGAAATATATCACTGTAACGTTTGCAATGTCAGGCGAGTAAGCAAAGCAATGTAAAAGATTTCAGATGTGTGCGTTACTTTCACATTTTTTAGGGGTATTAGAATATAAATAGAACATCGTTTACGGTGAATTATCGTGTAATATATCACTTTTGTCGTTCAATTGTAAACAATAATTTCACTGTCTCTTCGGGCTCGTGAAATTATTGTTTACAAATGAACTCGAAACCGTGATATATTACAGGATAATTCACTGTAAACTATGTTCTATTTCTTAAGCATATTTTTCAATCATAATTTGTCATAGGCACAGTGCTTCATAAGTGTATATATCATGGTACGTACTCATTATATACTTAAGGAAACAAAGAAACGCGACTCGGTATGTTCGCTATGTGATTTATATACTGTGCTGTAAATACCACGTAATATTTCAAAGAAATCCCAAAATGTTATGTATAAAATCGGTTGCAGCTAGTTAGAGTAAGAACACAGCTTTGCTGGTGTAGACATTTTAATCACAGTACACTTTGTAACACGAAATTCATAAATGTTGAAGTTCCGCTTTGAAAATTTCAACCATTTTAGTATTGTATTTAATGTAAAGACATTGCAAAATTTTACATCATACGTTTGCTCACTTGCTTGAAATAAAAACTAATGAAACTTTAAAGGGATAACATTTCGTGTCTTAAGTGGTGTTTTAGGCTTTTGTACGAAAGAAAAGTCTAATTTAGCATTGTGCCATTCGATTAACAGCAGCATACTATACATACAATATAGCGAATATTCCCGATTTGCGTCTCTTTCGTCCTTTAGTAAATATATGAACTAACGTTTACATTTAACTATTGTAAATAATTAGTTGATTTTAAATGCACCTTTAATAATGTGATTATTTAAACAAAGGCGATTAGGATAAAGATATATTGAGAATTATAATGTGTATGTTTTGGCAATTGTCACATTATTAGCATATATATCGCACACCACAGCACGGAGGAAAGTTTCTAAAAACGAGAAAACTCAGCTAAAACTTGGAACAAATATAAGTAATTATATTGACAATACTTTTGAAACAGAGGTAGTATGATAAATTGTCATATTATTTTAATTTGCAAGCTTTTAACTCAGTTTTATATAGTACTTACACTTAAAAATGTAATATGTATTTATACACAGAGTTTTATTATTTCCAAAGTAACAACGAAGGCGCCACATACAACCAATGACCATACAACCCACTTACACAAAACATCAACCGTCATGACAGCAACCACGCCTCCAACGACGCCACAAATAACAACCCAAACGACAACACCAACAACAACACCAACAACTACGCCCACACCAACAACTACGCCCACAACAACACCAACACCAACAACTACGCCCACAACTACGCCAACACCAACAACTACGCCCACAACAATACCAACAACTACACCCACAAAAACGCCAACAACTACACGTACAACAACACCAACAACTACACCACCAATTATGACCACAACAACACCAACAACTACACCCTCAACTACTCCCACAGCAACAACAAAACCAACAACTACGCCCACAACAACACCAACAACTATGCCCACAACAACAACACCAACAACTACGCCCACAACAACAACTACGTCGACAACAACAACAAGACAAACAACTCCGCCTACGACTTCAGTTCAAACAACACCGACAGCAACAACCACAACAAAACCGATTCCTGAAGGTTAGTTATTCACCCCAAGGCATTTAGGTTGAATTTGCTCTTCTGGAATTTGTAAATTGAAATAGGTAGAAACTTTAATCGATGCACATGCTGTGACAAAAAGGTTTGCCACAAAACGTGTGGTACAATGTGTATAACAAATTACAATACCAAAATAATAATAGATAATACTGTGACAACTTATAGTTTTTCCTATGCTGTGTTTCGGTCTTCTGTGTCAATTTTCCATTGCACAGAAGAAAACCTTGCCCTGACAACTTCTCACAATCAATTTCGCCACAAAAAGCCTCAAAAACACAACTGACACGGTTTCATAATCAAGAGCGTGATGGAAAAGAACAGCATACATCATAATTTGGAAAATACACTATGTTTAAAGTCAGAATATGCTTATTGTTTAACTTAACGGAGATGATGGAGACTTTGTGTCAAGTATTTGTGTATAATATTACCGTCAAATTTGCATTACATCACCCGATGTACTCAGTCGTTAATAGAAACAGCTGATTAGAAACGTACGCTTCGTTAAAAAAGGTACGCGGACTTTTTAACTATTGCATTAAACAATACCTGTGCTATAAAGAAACAATTTGGATCTGCACACTTCCTGCGCTGTGCTTAGCGTCGACGCAGCGTGTAAGGGATACAGCGTAATTAGTACACACATATTTTTTAGGCATAGCGTGTACAGTTTAATTTTATTCAGTTGATTTGTTAGCGTAATTCTCTAAGTTGTAAAGCTTCCGAGTGCTTCGTCAATTGTTTCAGTTTATGTTTTAATAAGCATATTCTGCCTTTAAAAATTCTGAAAAACTGCTAATTAAACAAACTAGTAGTTGTGTCGAACAAATATATTATCTTTTACATCACAGGTACTATGAGTAATCCTTAAACCAAAACGAAAATATAGATTGAGAAGTGCAAATCTGTTATACCTATAACATTTAATTTACGAAATCAAATGTTAAGGTTAACAGATCGATAGCACTCAACTGTATTAATAATACCTCTGGAATACTTCCTTTACATGGAATATACTAAATTAAAGTTGTAAATGTCATTAACGCTCCAAGTTATGATTGTATTTTTTTTTTAACTTTCGCACTTAAAATGTGTAAACAAACAAACCTTATATTACCATGATTACTAAATGACTGACTGACTATATATTCAAAGGAGGACAATGAACTGAGGACAATGAACTGATTCGTGTGGTAACGAAATTCGTATGACGTGTGGTGATTATATGATTATAAGCACAACCGTTTAAAGTAGATAGCTATATTTTATATTAGTAACAGGTCATACAGAACTGTGTCCAGACCACGTAAGGACAGACGCAAACCTCGAAGGCGGCTTTCTTGGACAATTCGGAGAATACTGCTATGAACTTGTTGCTAAACATCCAACACAATGGGATAATGCTCATGGACACTGTACTTTCACTTCTGCCGGGGACTTGCTTGTTATAACAAACGAACAAGTGCAAAACTACATAGTTCGATTGTTGACACTCCATTCATATGTTCAGTCTGTATGGACGGGGCTAAATGACAAGGATAAGGAGGGAACATGGAAGTGGAACTCAGGTATATAGGAACACACTATGCTTACTATGTAAATACTGCATTTAATAGTAATTTTAAGTATAGTATTGTTTTGATTAGATATATGCCATACATACTTTCTCAATACATATAATATGCATGTTGTAGTAAAATCAGAATTTCCTCAGCGTGATTTACACATGTCAGATACATGAACATTTTCTTCGTAAAAGGTAGCCCACTGAATACATAGTACAGGACGGTCGGACAGAAATTATACCTATGCGTTAAACTATGTCCAAAAAGTGTTTAAAGTCGTTATGCATGTTTCGAGAATTTAACCAAGTCACTTTGAAAATATATTAGTTTTCTGATGTGTCTTTTTGTTTTGATTCTCAAATAATAATCCTAATGTACTATTGTTTATTTAGATGTATTTACAAATTGCATTTGTGTATGTTTATTTCACAGGTACACCGGTGACTTACACAAACTTCAAGGGGGACTTTAGTTTCAAGTCTGATCATACACATGCGCTAAACGACTGTGTCATCCTCAAGCAAGATGGGGAATGGACTGATGCTCCGTGCGGTCAGGCTTTGATATTTGGAGCAGGGTTTGGGGAGAAACATCCTTACATATGTCAATATAGTAAGTTGTTCTTTAAAACATCATAACACTTAAATATGTTGCACTTTGAACTACATACTTCAAGATGTTACTAATGTAGTATAGTATATAACTATTATTATATATCCAGAAACACGTCTGCTTTTTAAATATAAAACTTGAACAAACATATATTGCAGTTCTAAAAGTTCAAATAATATATAATTAATCGTATGCTACGGAATAAACAGGATATCAATTAAAAAGCGCAATGTATCATTGAAGTCATTGGTAATTATATTTTGATTCAGTATCAAAACCTAAAAGAAGACAAAACGTATAACTATTTTCATCACATAACCGGCAATGTGGAAGTGTTGTAAATGGGGGGAAGGAGTATTATCTTATATAATTACTAAATTCAATATTAGACCGGCACGCATGTAAGATCGTCTATTTATTTAGATTAATTATATTTAAGTAGGAACATACAAATAAAATAATATAACATATAAAATCCCCACATAACACTACGCATCCCAATCAATGATCTTAATTTAAGTACTAACGAATGTTGGTACGTTGTCTGTATTGTACCATTCTGGTTTGGTAGTGACCAGTCATCCCAAATAAGTGCTCACACAATCTAACCATAAAAACAATAGTCTACGTTATAACCTCGAACATTTGCATATTAAGGAGATTTAATTTAATGAATGATATGCCTGACCTTTGACCACATGTTATGAAATGATTTAACCTAACAGACATGTTTCGTTTAAGACACGTACTAAACTGTCCATAAGCATTTCTGATAGATGGATATAGTAGGGTCCCAAATTATCACCTTGACCTGTGCTTTACGCACCTAATTGTCAATGTAAAGTTCAATTAAAGGGAGTACATCAGGATTTTCATGAGGGTCTAGGTGTCTGACTTAAAATTGACAAATATTAATATTTTCTATTCTACATGGCCTAAAAATATTGAATGAGCCTAAGAATGATCCCTTATTTGCAAAGAAATTCATTCTGCACAGTAATACATGCTATCCTAGGTGACGCACCAGGGTAAATTCAGCATTTTACGCCCGATTCCGTCCTAGCTATATGGTGTTTTCAAAGTTTAAACATGAACAAAATTGTTCTAACATCATATTTTGATTGATATACGTGTTTTAACATGAACTGGAACAATTTTATAATTTTAAATGTTTCTAGAATAATCCTGATGTACCCCCTTTAAAGTATGCCAATCCATGCCAAATATAATGTTGTAAGAACTTGGGACCAACCCCTTGCATAAAATATGGCAATAAAATATGTTTAATCAGCCCAAGTCAAAGTTACAGAGTGGACAAGAACAATGTTTTACTTTTTATATACTACGACGTTTGAACTCAAAGTATGACATTGTACTTTGAGGTTTGAACGTGACATCAGCACACAATACGCTTTCATTTTTAGAAATATAATTGTTTCTATTTTAATTTAATTATCTCAATACATTTAACATGGTAAGCAGAGCGATAAGCAAAATTGGTGCATCTAGTATTATAACCATTGATCCAACATTATCACATTTAACTTAAAGTTTGAAATACGGATCTGATGTGATAAGGGTCATTTAAAAAGAAATATCACTCCGTTTCAAAAGTTTTGAGAGGAAACCAAACGGATGGACATATACTACTGCGGACTGCAACCAGTATGCGGTATTATGAAGATTTATTAATTTAAAGTAATTTAAAAACATTTTGCTTGACACTGTCAAGTTATATAATCGCTTTGTTTGATTAAAACTATAATATAGATGTATTTTATTTTCAGACGTGACGTCAAAACCTCAATCTATTTTTAATGTACTCGGAGAAGTAATAGCACCTAGCCTCATTGGGTAGACGTTTCGCCTGTGTCTGTATAATAACATATTATTAAATATAATTTTATAAAAAGGAAACATCGCATGCATAATAAAAAATGGATCAGCATCCTTTCGTCTTTGTTCATTTGTTTGATATATATATTAGTGCATATACGAGTACATGTAGAATATTATCTTATATAGAAGATTAGCTTAAGATTGATTTTGGAAGTTTGGAACTATAACAGCCCGATAAAAAGTCTGATTAATGCGTAACTACTACATGAGTTTACGTGTTGCATGCTGGTCCATATGCTTTATTCTAATTATATAACTGCTAAGATTTATCGACCAGTTGATTGGTCCGAACCTAATAGACTAAATCGATTCACATCTAACATGTTTATCTATAGAATGGACACACGTTGCATAATGATATACTGGAGTTTATGGATCTACTCGTTTGATTCTTACAAACTATAGAAAAAGCATACTTCGTGCTTACCTACTATGATGGATCAACATAGTTTATGCTTACAAAGGATGTAACAGTTATGAACGACCCATGATGCTTATCTATTATTAGGATCCGCATATTGTTGATTATATACACCACCAATTTTAAACTTATGCTTTGATTTGATTTATTTCTTTTGAAATTTACAATTTTGCTGTAATTGTCAAACATGCTACTTGGCATACGGAAATGTATCTGTGCACTTGATTTTATATTTGATCCGTAACATAGTTATTGCTAACGATTTTTGAGCCGATGCGACTCATTGTTATCGGAACATGAAGTGATACGACTGGTCGATATGCATTTCATTCTATATTCAACCATTCACTGCCATAATAGTATTGCGTTCTCCGAAAAATATTACTTTGATATTGTATCGGATGAAAATATATTTTTAACCAGTTTTTCCTTGCAAAACTCTGGTTATTAGATTGGGGTATGTCATATGGCGGGCGTGCGTGAGGGCGGGCACACGAGCGGGCGGGCTGGCAGGCGGGCAGGCGGGCGGCGTCACACTCTTAGTTTCAACTCAATAACGTTTGTTAGGAATGAAGTATTGCAAAGAAACTTGCAGTGTTGGTAGCTTATATTGCAAGGAAGCTTGGGATTGCATTTGGAGTCATTGGGTTCAAGGTCAAGTTCACTGTGACAAAAACTAGAAAAGCGGTTTCCGCTCAATAAGCTTTATTAGGAATGGAGTATTGCGATACATATTGCAGAGTATGTAGCTTATATGGAAAGGAATCTTGGGACTGCATTTTGGGTCATTGGGTTTAAGGTCAAGGTCACTGTTACTAAGAATAGAAAAATCTGCTCAATAACTTTTGGTAGAAATGGGGTATTTGGGTGAAACTTGCCGAGTAGGTAGCTTATATGGAAAGGAAGCTTGGGATTGCATTTGGTGTCATTGGGGGTAAAGTCAAGGTCACGTTTAATAAAAAGAGAAAAAAACGGTTTCCGCTATATAACTTTTGTTAGGAATGAGATAATGCGATGCAACTTGCAGGGTAGGTAGCTTATATGGAAAAGAAGTTTGGGATTGCATTTGGGGTGACTAGGATCAAGGTCACTGTACTTAAAATAGAAAAAGTTTGCGCTCAATAACTTTTGTTAAGAATGAGGTGTTGCGATGAAACTTGCAAAGTAGGTAGCTAATATGGAACGGGAGCTTGAGAATGCATTTAGGTTAAATGGGGATCAAGGTCACTTTTAGTAAAAATAGAAAATGGTTTTGACTCAATAACTTTTGATAGGAATGAGGTATTGCGATAAAACTTGCAGGGTAGGTAGCTTGTAGGGGAAATAAGCTAGGCGTTGCATGTTGGGTCACTGGGGTCAAGGAGAAGGTCACTGTTACTAAAAATAGTTTCCGCTCAATAACTTTTGCTAGGAATGAGGTATTGCGATGAAAATTGCAGGGTATGTAGCTTATATGAAACGAAAGCTTGGGATTTTATTTGGGGTCAAGGTCAAGGTCACTGTTACTAAAAATAGATAAACGGTTTCCGCCCAATAACTTAAGCAAGGCATGAGGTATTAGAATGAAATTTGCTTTGTCGGTAGATTATATTAAAAGGAATTTTAGGATTGCATTTGGGTCACTTGGGTCAAGGTCATTGTTACTAAAAATAGAAACAACTTTAGTTGGGAATGAGATATTGGAACGAAACTTGCTGTGTAGGTACCGTATATGGAAAGAAAGCTTGGGATTGCATTTGGGGGTCATTAGGGTCAAGGTCATTGTTACTGAAAATAGAAAACGATCCCGCTCAATTACTTAACTTAGGAATGAGATATTTCAACGAAACGTTCTGTGTCTGTAGCTTATATTTGCCTCCCTAAAACATGTTTTCTTTCTTTACAGTCCTCATTTACTGTGTATGCATTTATGTTTGTGATTCACAACAACTTCATTTATGTAATTTGGTTTTTTGAAGAATAAAACCTTTTGTTACTTCATTTTCATTTTACTGGTAGTGTAATCAGTGCAGCAGCAGCTACAGCTTTTCACGCGCACACACCGCCTAACTCACTTTTGCATTTCAAGTATTTTAACACGAAGTAGTCCCAATTTGCACTCACGTGCAGTTACGCGGAAATTGCAGTTGTCTTTTAAAAAACGTTAGCTTAAGCCAATTTTGAATGCAAAAACAACACAGACAATGAATAAAGTAAGTTTATACGTTAAACATCCCCATAGCCTTCGTTTTTACTACTACTGGCATATTTTGCATAGCCTAAATCGCTGTTCAAATGTGAAGATCGGAAATTTTGAGTTTTTTGAAACTGCAAAATTGCCGATTTCTCAAAACGGTCACAAAAAATGTGTAGACACCAATTTGGCTTAAACTAACAGGAATGATAGATCAGTACCTCTACTACCTTTCCTGAAAATTTCGGAAAAATTCATGACTACACATTTTTTGAGACCGTTTTGAAAGATGGTCACCCTTTTTTGTCACTCAAAACACACATTATTCAAAATGGCGGCTACAAGCTAAATAAGCAAAACTGAAAATCAATAACAGAAATGTAAAACATGAATATTTTCTACTCCTGGACATAGTTATTTCCTGTCCCGGATAAAATGTCGGTAAGTCAACCTTTAAACACTTTTTCTGCCTTTCCTTCAGCATGTTTACGGTAAAAATCAGCAGCTCTAGACGCTTGTTATACCACTGTAGGCCTAGTCGGCTGTAATTTGTTGTGTTGATTAACGGTTGAATGAACTGTGGATAATTGCAAGAGAATACTTCACAATTCCAGGATTTAATGAGCAAAAAGACAGACCTATTCATGTGTTAACTATTGTTATGGTTTAGTGATGTAACAAATACTTGTAGAACATGTACAGCTACTAAAAATACTACTCAAGCTCGAGTCAAGGTCATGTCATGTAGACCACATGAGTCATGTCGCGTTCGCCTCGATTAGGGACACCGACAGACATAAACAAAACAAAGGATGAAAGGTATGTACATTACTCGGTACTGTCTCCGTTAAAATTTAATAATATAGCACTGATGTATTATTTCTATGATGAGACCCTCCAAGTAGGGTCTATGTTCACTGAAAATTGTTCCCCAAAAATAGTTTGCTTTGTTCTCCAAAAAAAAATCCATTTATTTTTATTATTATGTTCCCTTGGCCTTGTTCCCCAAAAATACTACCAATAACGGACAATGTTCCATTGTTCCCCAAAAATAAATGGCCTGTCCCCAAACCCCCTCTATGACCGCAGAGCAGAAATGCACCGTTGCCACCTCCCCTTCACCCACCACACCCCAATTAACACATCTACTGTACATGTATGAAAACAACAATTGATTTTTCTTTCAGGGATCTTTGCAGATGTTGGCACCTTCTGTCAAGTGGCATCTCCAAGTTCCAGCTCTGAGACTGAGCCTAGCCCTGGGTAAGCTAAAGCTATACACTTTTAATATATTTGACCCCTGTGATATAGGTTAATTTAGCTAATGTTATGATATGGCAATATTTCGAGGCACCGCAGAGAGTGGAATTTAAAAAATGTACTTAAGCTACTCAAGCTACTCGATCTATCTTACTAGCTAATGTTAACATTTCGAGCCACCCCATAGAGGGAAATTCGGGAATACATTTCTATGGTTCTTTAACGTGGTTTTTATAAATGAAGATTTTAATAAGCTTGAGAAACATGATTTATTTGAGTGGCAGAACCCGATTTGTACAGAATTTTTTTATTATTCTCATTAAAGTAGCCATCCCGCCAACAAGTCAGATTTTATAAACTTTATGTACGCTGTTTCTAAACCTACTGATGACAAAGTATATATATAACTTACATATTTTGAGAATCCAAAATCTACATACACAGTATAAACAGCTTTAACCAGCCGGACCAAACCCCAAAACTAGAGTGTTGAATTAAGGGTGCCCTCTGGTGACGAATTAGCGTGATCTGCGCATAATTTCGCGCAACGCGTTTGTGGATGTTGTAAAAGGTGGGAAGATGTTCCAAAATCACTTTCCAAATAATAATAAACAATTGAATGTTATTAAACAACAGCCTGTAGCATGTCGCTTTCTTTTTATAAGTTCTACATTCTATTCCACTGCCATTTTACTTTTACGATATCGGGATTTACCTCCCTTCGACACAGACTGCTTTTCGCGTTGTTGACCTCGAATACAAAAATGGGTAAAACTAAAAATGGTTTCGTGAACGTTAAACAATTAAAGAGACGAAAACAGTTCTTAGCAGCGCAGAAGAGAAGATGGCATAAAACAGGGAACGGTGAAACCGTAGATGCCACCGGCGATCATGGTTATTGTACGTATTATACTATAAATGTTCTCTGAAATTTTATATTTTCTTAGACTTCAGTGGTGCATATTTTTGGCGAAAACGAAAGTAAAATTATGTTACTTGCTCAGGTTGGTCATTGTAATTTGAGCATTTTACATCTAGCAACATTTATTACTAATATTGGTTTTATTAAAAACAGCCCTTCCGCATCGTTGTCTACAGGAATGTACCCCCACAGGAATGTACCCCAGATACTTTCCTGTATACAGGATTGTACCCCACTATTGCAGATCTCGAGTGAAGGTCGCGTGTCAAATGCTTGAAAATGGTTTTATTGTTATTTACTTTGTACCCGTGGTGTATACAGATTGTTCGAGGGGTCAAGTATGACATGTCACCTCAGACTTTACCAATGATTCAAACAGGGGAAGTGTTTGCAGGTAAGAAGTCTAAGAACATCTTTTTCCCTAGTCAGCATGGTCAGGTGTTATTGGTCAGTTGTCATATTAGTGACATGATGAAAGCATGAAAATATCTTCTACAATATTATTTCTTCCTCTTTTTAAAGGCCTTTCGTCACAGAATGACGTACCTGACCTGTCAGATATTTGGGATGACATTTTGGTTGACGAGAGAGCTGGAGACTGGCGGACAGGTAGAAGGGTTGTTGAGCTAGGTGTTCTTGCTGATGCCCTATCGTCTTGCAAAAAGTGTGGTGTGCCACTTCAGCTGTCACATGCCATGGGGATAATCACATATGGACTGTCCGCAATTATAAAAGGTTGTTTTTTCAGTGCTTGTTTTGCAATTTCAATATGTGCTTTAGGCACTATTCAGACAAGGGTCTTCATTGTCGACTATAAAGTATAAACTTCATTTATTTTACAACAATCGCGAAACAAGTTTTTACAACATATGCCAGTTACTATCGTTGGCACGAATGTAAGCATAACTGTGGTTTTTAGTGTGGGAGGAAACCGTAGTAACCGGAGAAAACCGACCTGTCTGATTTGGTGACCACCGTGTCACCTCACATATGTCCCGGCCGAGAATTAAACCCTAGTCCCATTGGTGAGAAGCAAGTGACATTCCAGATGCACTAATCGTACAGTCAACTTTTCAGACACAGAACATTCTAAACCTTTCATTGTTCACACAAGGTTTAATTACACTTAATATCGTGTATTAAAGCTATACATCTCTGAAATTGTACGGAAACAAATTTACTTATAAACTGTTGACAATTTAACCCGATAGCTCGGGGCTAGTACCACTGTCATTCAGGGTAGTGAACATTTTGAAATTTACATAGGCCAGTGGAATTTTGGGCTGACAAGTTATTGCTTCTTAAATTGCAATAGCTTTGACCACTCTGATGTATATTTTGTTAATGTTTATAAATGAAAATCCCTGATCATAAAAATATTGTTTTATATAAGCTTACTGTCCTCAACCTCTGAATATTTGAAAATAAGTAATACATCCTTACCAGGGAAGTTAGTAATCAGTTTTGAAAATTCTTCTTTTCATCTGTTCCATGCAGTAATACACAGTGCGGCTACAGTAACAATGTACCAACTGGGAAGAGACACAACAGAATTTGGGATGCCAACACAAAGTTAGCAACAGGTAAATATGGTTGCAAGACTTTTTAACTTGGAGCATAATGTAACTGCTGATTTCACATGTCAGTTAATAAGTCCCCCCCCCCCCACTGTGAGGGGACTATAGGTTTCCACCCTGTCCGTCCGTCCTTCCGAAATGCTTGTCCGGTCCATATTTTTAATACTATAATACTTTGAGATACCAAACTTGGTATGTGGATATACTTGGGATAGCGGTGTGTCGCGTACCAAAAATAGGTCACTGTGACCTCTGTCACAGAAAATGCTTGTCCGGACCGTATTTTCAATACTATAACACTTAGAGATATTATTTTCAGCTATGTTACATGCTGGCATTGGAGGTGACCAAATCAACAAAATACTTACAACAATGAACATTCCTCCAGTCAGCAATTGTCTGATTATCAGCAGACAGAGGGAAGCAGGGAATGCCATTGAAGAAGTAGCCAAAACATCAGCAGAAGAATGGCTTCAGGAGGAGGTCTGTTTAAGTAAAGAGTGTGTATACTTTATTACTTTATTCTGTAATAACTGACAGTGACACAAATAGTTCAAATTGTTTTTTCTGTCCATCTTTCTCTCAAAAATTTGCCTCAAAACATTTCTTCAGATAAGAAACGGGCCTTTTTGATCAAACTTGGCTTAAACTATAGTGGTGTTGACATGTACCAAGATAATTCAGATAAATGTCATCCTAAAAACCAGGTCCAAGGTAAAATTTAAAGAAAAAACCTTTCTTCCACTTTCTTTTTATTTTAATTGTTGTGATAAAGGGTTAGTTCGGCTAACTTGTTATTCCCGCTGTATACCCGAAAGAAGGCGGATATAAAAATTTGGCATTGTCTTTCCATCCGTTCGTCCTTCGGTCCAGAGCCATGTCTTCATAACTGCAGGTTGGATTTTCATCACATTTGCTGATAATGTTTATCCCAATAGTGGGATGAGATGAGGCTACCTTTTTCCAGAATCGCCCCAGTAACGCCAGAGTTATTGCCCCATAATTGATAAAAATTGCTCAACTCTGTCAGTCCACAACCATATTTTGATAATAATATTTATCCCAATAGTGGGGATATGATGCGGCAAATTTTATTTCGGAATCGTTCTAGTAATGCCGGAATTAGCGCCCTTAAATTGATAAATGTTCCCTTGAATTATTCAGGTCGTGGGTTTAAATCTCACTGGAGGCATTTTTTTATATTATTATTATTTCCTTTTTTAAATAAGAAACAGTTCATGGGTTCAGTTGTTCTAATTATTATATTGTTATTTTTATTTATATGTATATATATATTTTTTTTTATTATTTTTCATTTTAGTTCTACTGATCAGAAATCACCAGAGCTTATGCCGTGGTGCGATGTCTGTCGTCCGTCTGTCTCTCCGTCCGTAAATTTTTTTTGTAGCAACTACTCTTCTGAAACTACAGAATGGATTTTCATAAAACTTTACAGAAATGTTGCCCGTGAAGTCTAGTTGATCCTAGTAAAAATTCATGTTGATGTGAAATCCAAGATGGGCGCCAAATATAATAATAGATTTTTGAAAAACAAGTTTGTAGCAACTAGTTCTTGAAATCTCTAAGTGATATTGATATGGGACCTTTTAAAATGATCAGCATGGCATGATGTTGGTCCTTGTCGAAAATCGTTTTGATTCGACGTAAACATGGCTGCCAGCGGCCACTTTGTTTACATAAAGTTATTTAGTAAAAACTTGTAGCGACTACTCCACTAAAACTACTCGACGGATTTCCATGAACCTTCACAGGAATGTTGCTCTTGATATTTTAATGATCCTGGCAACATTTCAGGTAGGTCGTAAATTCAAGATGGCCACCACAGTTAAAAATAGATTTTTAAAAAACAAGTTTGTAGCGAGTACTTTTTGAAAACTATAAGTGATATTGATATGGGACTTTTTCTAAAATGATCAGTATGGAATGATGTTGATCCTTATTGAAAATTATGTTGATGCGACGTTAAACATGGCTGCCAGCGGCCGTCTTTGTTGACATAGAATTATATAATGAAAACTTGTAGCGACTACTCCTCTGAAACTCCTTGACGGATTTTCATGAAACTTTACAGGAATGCTGATCTAGCTATCAAAAACCTATCAGTAGAGCTTCAAGGTCATTGACCTCTTGTTTATTTTTATCCCCCGCCAAAATTAATAAAAGGTTTATGGGTTTGATTTTATTAAATGTTCCCAGAATGGTTTTGATATGAATTGAAAAATGCTCGCTTTTTATTGGGTTCAGAGATTTTGTTTACTAAATCCAATAATCAATGAACACTGATTTAATTTGCTAGCTATTAATAGTTTATAGTATAATGTAGCTTATAAACAGCTGTTCTATATATATATTACAGAAATCAAGGAATGTCTGCAATTGCAGCCAGTGTGGATGCAGGGTGGCAGAAAAGGGGCAGTGGCAGGTCTTATGACAGTTTATCAGGTGATAATTTATGGGTACATCTAGATCCATAGGAATCAGTTAATACCTACCAGTTTTCTGAAGCATGAGATATTGTGACACTTTTGTCTGTCGTCAGTGGTCATCCGTCATCAATTGCTTTGTTAACACGATAGAACTTGAACAGATTGTATAAGACAACAAGTTCATTAATGGGCAAGATCGGATCAGTTACCCTGAGTAGTGGCCCTTGAATTACATAGAAATACATAGAAAAAAACACATAATAATCATCTCCAAAATCACAATGGTTAGAGCTCAGATATTTATATGTAGCCTGGTCTAATCTGCTGAGTTTGTTCAGATGGAGCATGTAAAAGGTAATGTTCTTATAATAATTACTTAACATTGAACGATGAAATGTTTGTTCAATATGATTTCAATATGATTTATGACATGCATAATATATGTTTGTAGGACACTGCTCAATGGTAGGAGTAGAAACGGGAAAAGTTCTCAGTTATGCCGTCAGATCGAAGACCTGCCGGTTGTGTGACAGTGCTTCTAAACTGGGTAGTCTTCTGCAGTAACCCATGACTGTAGGAGAAATTATGATGAAGCGCCAAAAGCATGGAGCCGACATGGTTGTGTCAATGGTTAAATCTGTACATACATCAGGGTTACAGCATCACAATCATTGCTGATGATGACACATCAACAATTGCGAGAATAAGAGCAGAGGTTGATCAGCTATAGTAAACAATCTGACAAAAATCATGTTAGAAAAAACTTTGCGAATAGTCTGTTTGCACTACAAAGTAGCACAAATCTCTTACTACTAAAGTCATATATTATTTACAAAAATGCTTCAACTATGCCGTTTCTCAAAACAGAGGCAATCCAGAAGCTTGGACAAGACTTTCTATAATTAGTAAGCATCTTTTGTAACTGAAAAGCTGACTCGCTGGTTACTGACATTTGTCGACATAAAAACAGCAAACATAGAACTACACTGGTAGCTTAGAAGATGTCAGAACTGAGTCTGACAAAGTTACATAGTTATAAGCTCCTATCAGAAAGACTTCTCTTCAATTGAAGTACAAGGATGCATACTTGCAAATGATCTACCAAATCTGGCTATATTGTTTGTACAAGCTAAGATTTCTCATATGTTGCAATAGACATAGCTTAGTCAGTGAATGTAGCAATTTGAAGT